>CAWVQA010000134.1:0-179907 GCA_963932145.1 Acanthosepion lycidas
GTTCACGTTTATTTGGGTATCGAAAAAAAAAAGTCGTTTTAAGATTTGTCATTTTTTGGTAGTGATTTTATTAGCCTATTCGATGCACAATGAGTTGGAGAATCTGATAAACCCCACTTCCGGTAGTCTAGCTGCAAGAGAAATGCCTTAAATTGCCGTTTGAAGCTTCAACTTTGGGTTCCCAGTTCACGTTATTTGGGTAACGAAAAAAAAAGTCGTTTAAGATTTGTCATTTTTGGTAGTGATTTTATTAGCCTATTCGATGCACAATGAGTTGGAGAATCTGATAAACCCCACTTCCGGTAGCCTAGCTGCAAGAGAAATGCCTTAAATTGCCGTTTGAAGCTTCAACTTTGGGTTCCCAGTTCACGTTATTTGGGTATCGTAAAAAAAAGTCGATTAAGATTTGTCATTTTTGGTAGTGATTTTATTCGCCTATTAGATGCACAATGAGTTGGAGAATCTGATAAACCCCACTTCCGGTAGCCTAGCTGCAAGGGAAATGCCTTAAATTGCCGTTTGAAGCTTCACTTTGGGTTCCCAGTTCACGTTATTTGGGTATCGAAAAAAAAAGTCGTTTAAGATTTGTCATTTTTGGTAGTGATTTTATTAGCCTATTCGATGCACAATGAGTTGGAGAATCTGATAAACCCCACTTCCGGTAGTCTAGCTGCAAGAGAAATGCCTTAAATTGCCGTTTGGAAGCTTCAACTTTGGGTTCCCAGTTCACGTTATTTGGGTAACGTAAAAAAAAGTCGATTAAGATTTGTCATTTTTTGGTAGTGATTTTATTAGCCTATTCGATGCACAATGAGTTGGAGAATCTGATAAACCCCACTTCCGGTAGTCTAGCTGCAAGAGAAATGCCTTAAATTGCCGTTTGAAGCTTCAACTTTGGGTTCCCAGTTCACGTTATTTGGGTATCGTAAAAAAAAGTCGATTAAGATTTGTCATTTTTGGTAGTGATTTTATTCGCCTATTAGATGCACAATGAGTTGGAGAATCTGATAAACCCCACTTCCGGTAGCCTAGCTGCAAGAGAAATGCCTTAAATTGCCGTTTGAAGCTTCAACTTTGGGTTCCCAGTTCAAGTTATTTGGGTATCGTAAAAAAAAAGTCGATTAAGATTTGTCATTTTTGGTAGTGATTTTATTCGCCTATTAGATGCACAATGAGTTGGAGAATCTGATAAACCCCACTTCCGGTAGTCTAGCTGCAAGTGAAATGCCTTAAATTGCCGTTTGAAGCTTCAACTTTGGGTTCCCAGTTCACGTTATTTGGGTATCGTAAAAAAAAAGTCGATTAAGATTTGTCATTTTTGGTAGTGATTTTATTCGCCTATTAGATGCACAATGAGTTGGAGAATCTGATAAACCCCACTTCCGGTAGCCTAGCTGCAAGAGAAATGCCTTAAATTGCCGTTTGAAGCTTCAACTTTGGGTTCCCAGTTCACGTTATTTGGGTATCGTAAAAAAAATCGATTAAGATTTGTCATTTTTGGTAGTGATTTTATTCGCCTATTAGATGCACAATGAGTTGGAGAATCTGATAAACCCCACTTCCGGTAGTCTAGCTGCAAGAGAAATGCCTTAAATTGCCATTTGATGCTTCAACTTTGGGTTCCCAGTTCACGTTATTTGGGTATCGTAAAAAAAAGTCGATTAAGATTTTGTCATTTTTGGTAGTGATTTTATTCGCCTATTAGATGCACAATGAGTTGGAGAATCTGATAAACCCCACTTCCGGTAGTCTAGCTGCAAGAGAAATGCCTTAAATTGCCGTTTGAAGCTTCAACTTTGGGTTCCCAGTTCACGTTATTTGGGTATCGTAAAAAAAAGTCGATTAAGATTTGTCATTTTTGGTAGTGATTTTATTCGCCTATTAGATGCACAATGAGTTGGAGAATCTGATAAACCCCACTTCCGGTAGCCTAGCTGCAAGAGAAATGCCTTAAATTGCCGTTTGAAGCTTCAACTTTGGGTTCCCAGTTCACGTTATTTGGGTATCGTAAAAAAAAGTCGATTAAGATTTGTCATTTTTGGTAGTGATTTTATTCGCCTATTAGATGCACAATGAGTTGGAGAATCTGATAAACCCCACTTCCGGTAGCCTAGCTGCAAGAAAAATGCCTTAAATTGCCGTTTGAAGCTTCAACTTTGGGTTCCCAGTTCACGTTATTTGGGTATCGTAAAAAAAAGTCGATTAAGATTTGTCATTTTGGGTAGTGATTTTATTCGCCTATTAGATGCACAATGAGTTGGAGAATCTGATAAACCCCACTTCCGGTAGCCTAGCTGCAAGAGAAATTCCTTAAATTGCCGTTTGAAGCTTCAACTTTGGGTTCCCAGTTCACGTTATTTGGGTATCGTAAAAAAAAGTCGATTGAGATTCGTCATTTTTGGTAGTGATTTTATTCGCCTATTAGATGCACAATGAGTTGGAGAATCTGATAAACCCCACTTCCGGTAGCCTAGCTGCAAGAGAAATGCCTTAAATTTCCGTTTGAAGCTTCAACTTTGGGTTCCCAGTTCACGTTATTTGGGTATCGTAAAAAAAAGTCGTTTAAGATTTGTCATTTTTGGTAGTGATTTTATTCGCCTATTAGATGCACAATGAGTTGGAGAATCTGATAAACCCCACTTCCGGTAGCCTAGCTGCAAGAGAAATGCCTTAAATTGCCGTTTGAAGCTTCAACTTTGGGTTCCCAGTTCACGTTATTTGGGTATCGTAAAAAAAGTCGATTAAGATTTGTCATTTTTGGTAGTGATTTTATTCGCCTATTAGATGCACATTGAGTTGGAGAATCTGATAAACCCCACTTCCGGTAGCCTAGCTGCAAGAGAAATGCCTTAAATTGCCGTTTGAAGCTTCAACTTTGGGTTCCCAGTTCACGTTATTTGGGTATCGTAAAAAAAAGTCGATTAAGATTTGTCATTTTTGGTAGTGATTTTATTCGCCTATTAGATGCACAATGAGTTGGAGAATCTGATAAACCCCACTTCCGGTAGCCTAGCTGCAAGAGAAATGCCTTAAATTGCCGTTTGAAGCTTCAACTTTGGGTTCCCAGTTCACGTTATTTGGGTATCGTAAAAAAAAGTCGATTAAGATTTGTCATTTTTGGTAGTGATTTTATTCGCCTATTAGATGCACAATGAGTTGGAGAATCTGATAAATCCCACTTCCGGTAGCCTAGCTGCAAGAGAAATGCCTTAAATTGCCGTTTGAAGCTTCAACTTTGGGTTCCCAGTTCACGTTATTTGGGTATCGTAAAAAAAAGTCGTTTAAGATTTGTCATTTTTGGTAGTGATTTTATTCGCCTATTAGATGCACAATGAGTTGGAGAATCTGATAAACCCCACTTCCGGTAGTCTAGCTGCAAGAGAAATGCCTTAAATTGCCGTTTGAAGCTTCAACTTTGGGTTCCCAGTTCACGTTATTTGGGTAACGTAAAAAAAAGTCGATTAAGATTTGTCATTTTTGGTAGTGATTTTATTCGCCTATTAGATGCACAATGAGTTGGAGAATCTGATAAAACCCCACTTCCGGTAGCCTAGCTGCAAGAGAAATGCCTTAAATTGCCGTTTGAAGCTTCAACTTTGGGTTCCCAGTTCACGTTATTTGGGTATCGTAAAAAAAAGTCGATTAAGATTTGTCATTTTTGGTAGTGATTTTATTCGCCTATTAGATGCACATTGAGTTGAAGAATCTGATAAACCCCACTTCCGGTAGCCTAGCTGCAAGAGAAATGCCTTAAATTGCCGTTTGAAGCTTCAACTTTGGGTTCCCAGTTCACGTTATTTGGGTATCGTAAAAAAAAGTCGATTAAGATTTGTCATTTTTGGTAGTGATTTTATTCGCCTATTAGATGCACAATGAGTTGGAGAATCTGATAAACCCCACTTCCGGTAGCCTAGCTGCAAGAGAAATGCCTTAAATTGCCGTTTGAAGCTTCAACTTTGGGTTCCCAGTTCACGTTATTTGGGTATCGTAAAAAAAAGTCGATTAAGATTTGTCATTTTTGGTAGTGATTTTATTCGCCTATTAGATGCACAATGAGTTGGAGAATCTGATAAACCCCACTTCCGGTAGTCTAGCTGCAAGAGAAATGCCTTAAATTGCCGTTTGAAGCTTCAACTTTGGGTTCCCAGTTCACGTTATTTGGGTATCGTAAAAAAAAGTCGATAAAGATTTGTCATTTTTGGTAGTGATTTTATTCGCCTATTAGATGCACAATGAGTTGGAGAATCTGATAAACCCCACTTCCGGTAGTCTAGCTGCAAGTGAAATGCCTTAAATTGCCGTTTGAAGCTTCAACTTTGGGTTCCCAGTTCACGTTATTTGGGTATCGTAAAAAAAAGTCGATTAAGATTTGTCATTTTTGGTAGTGATTTTATTCGCCTATTAGATGCACAATGAGTTGGAGAATCTGATAAACCCCACTTCCGGTAGCCTAGCTGCAAGAGAAATGCCTTAAATTGCCGTTTGAAGCTTCAACTTTGGGTTCCCAGTTCACGTTATTTGGGTATCGTAAAAAAAAGTCGATTAAGATTTGTCATTTTTGGTAGTGATTTTATTCGCCTATTAGATGCACAATGAGTTGGAGAATCTGATAAATCCCACTTCCGGTAGCCTAGCTGCAAGAGAAATGCCTTAAATTGCCGTTTGAAGCTTCAACTTTGGGTTCCCAGTTCACGTTATTTGGGTATCGTAAAAAAACGTCGATTAAGTTTTGTCATTTTTGGTAGTGATTTTATTCGCCTATTAGATGCACAATGAGTTGGAGAATCTGATAAACCCCACTTCCGGTAGCCTAGCTGCAAGAGAAATGCCTTAAATTGCCGTTTGAAGCTTCAACTTTGGGTTCCCAGTTCACGTTATTTGGGTATCGTAAAAAAAAGTCGATTAAGATTTGTCATTTTTGGTAGTGATTTTATTCGCCTATTAGATGCACAATGAGTTGGAGAATCTGATAAATCCCACTTCCGGTAGCCAAGCTGCAAGAGAAATGCCTTAAATTGCCGTTTGAAGCTTCAACTTTGGGTTCCCAGTTCACGTTATTTGGGTATCGTAAAAAAACGTCGATTAAGTTTTGTCATTTTTGGTAGTGATTTTATTCGCCTATTAGATGCACAATGAGTTGGAGAATCTGATAAACCCCACTTCCGGTAGCCTAGCTGCAAGAGAAATGCCTTAAATTGCCGTTTGAAGCTTCAACTTTGGGTTCCCAGTTCACGTTATTTGGGTATCGTAAAAAAAAGTCGATTAAGATTTGTCATTTTTGGTAGTGATTTTATTCGCCTTCTAGATGCACAATGAGTTGGAGAATCTGATAAACCCCACTTCCGGTAGCCTAGCTGCAAGAGAAATGCCTTAAATTGCCGTTTGAAGCTTCAACTTTGGGTTCCCAGTTCACGTTATTTGGGTATCGTAAAAAAAAGTCGATTAAGATTTGTCATTTTTGGTAGTGATTTTATTCGCCTATTAGATGCACATTGAGTTGGAGAATCTGATAAACCCCACTTCCGGTAGCCTAGCTGCAAGAGAAATGCCTTAAATTGCCGTTTGAAGCTTCAACTTTGGGTTCCCAGTTCACGTTATTTGGGTATCGTAAAAAAAAGTCGATTAAGATTTGTCATTTTTGGTAGTGATTTTATTCGCCTATTAGATGCACAATGAGTTGGAGAATCTGATAAACCCCACTTCCGGTAGCCTAGCTGCAAGAGAAATGCCTTAAATTGCCGTTTGAAGCTTCAACTTTGGGTTCCCAGTTCACGTTATTTGGGTATCGTAAAAAAAAGTCGATTAAGATTTGTCATTTTTGGTAGTGATTTTATTCGCCTATTAGATGCACAATGAGTTGGAGAATCTGATAAATCCCACTTCCGGTAGCCTAGCTGCAAGAGAAATGCCTTAAATTGCCGTTTGAAGCTTCAACTTTGGGTTCCCAGTTCACGTTATTTGGGTATCGTAAAAAAAAGTCGTTTAAGATTTGTCATTTTTGGTAGTGATTTTATTCGCCTATTAGATGCACAATGAGTTGGAGAATCTGATAAACCCCACTTCCGGTAGTCTAGCTGCAAGAGAAATGCCTTAAATTGCCGTTTGAAGCTTCAACTTTGGGTTCCCAGTTCACGTTATTTGGGTAACGTAAAAAAAAGTCGATTAAGATTTGTCATTTTTGGTAGTGATTTTATTCGCCTATTAGATGCACAATGAGTTGGAGAATCTGATAAACCCCACTTCCGGTAGCCTAGCTGCAAGAGAAATGCCTTAAATTGCCGTTTGAAGCTTCAACTTTGGGTTCCCAGTTCACGTTATTTGGGTATCGTAAAAAAAAGTCGATTAAGATTTGTCATTTTTGGTAGTGATTTTATTCGCCTATTAGATGCACATTGAGTTGAAGAATCTGATAAACCCCACTTCCGGTAGCCTAGCTGCAAGAGAAATGCCTTAAATTGCCGTTTGAAGCTTCAACTTTGGGTTCCCAGTTCACGTTATTTGGGTATCGTAAAAAAAAGTCGATTAAGATTTGTCATTTTTGGTAGTGATTTTATTCGCCTATTAGATGCACAATGAGTTGGAGAATCTGATAAACCCCACTTCCGGTAGCCTAGCTGCAAGAGAAATGCCTTAAATTGCCGTTTGAAGCTTCAACTTTGGGGTCCCAGTTCACGTTATTTGGGTATCGTAAAAAAAAGTCGATTAAGATTTGTCATTTTTGGTAGTGATTTTATTCGCCTATTAGATGCACAATGAGTTGGAGAATCTGATAAACCCCACTTCCGGTAGTCTAGCTGCAAGAGAAATGCCTTAAATTGCCGTTTGAAGCTTCAACTTTGGGTTCCCAGTTCACGTTATTTGGGTATCGTAAAAAAAAGTCGATAAAGATTTGTCATTTTTGGTAGTGATTTTATTCGCCTATTAGATGCACAATGAGTTGGAGAATCTGATAAACCCCACTTCCGGTAGTCTAGCTGCAAGTGAAATGCCTTAAATTGCCGTTTGAAGCTTCAACTTTGGGTTCCCAGTTCACGTTATTTGGGTATCGTAAAAAAAAGTCGATTAAGATTTGTCATTTTTGGTAGTGATTTTATTCGCCTATTAGATGCACAATGAGTTGGAGAATCTGATAAACCCCACTTCCGGTAGCCTAGCTGCAAGAGAAATGCCTTAAATTGCCGTTTGAAGCTTCAACTTTGGGTTCCCAGTTCACGTTATTTGGGTATCGTAAAAAAAAGTCGATTAAGATTTGTCATTTTTGGTAGTGATTTTATTCGCCTATTAGATGCACAATGAGTTGGAGAATCTGATAAATCCCACTTCCGGTAGCCTAGCTGCAAGAGAAATGCCTTAAATTGCCGTTTGAAGCTTCAACTTTGGGTTCCCAGTTCACGTTATTTGGGTATCGTAAAAAAACGTCGATTAAGTTTTGTCATTTTTGGTAGTGATTTTATTCGCCTATTAGATGCACAATGAGTTGGAGAATCTGATAAACCCCACTTCCGGTAGCCTAGCTGCAAGAGAAATGCCTTAAATTGCCGTTTGAAGCTTCAACTTTGGGTTCCCAGTTCACGTTATTTGGGTATCGTAAAAAAAAGTCGATTAAGATTTGTCATTTTTGGTAGTGATTTTATTCGCCTATTAGATGCACAATGAGTTGGAGAATCTGATAAATCCCACTTCCGGTAGCCAAGCTGCAAGAGAAATGCCTTAAATTGCCGTTTGAAGCTTCAACTTTGGGTTCCCAGTTCACGTTATTTGGGTATCGTAAAAAAACGTCGATTAAGTTTTGTCATTTTTGGTAGTGATTTTATTCGCCTATTAGATGCACAATGAGTTGGAGAATCTGATAAACCCCACTTCCGGTAGCCTAGCTGCAAGAGAAATGCCTTAAATTGCCGTTTGAAGCTTCAACTTTGGGTTCCCAGTTCACGTTATTTGGGTATCGTAAAAAAAAGTCGATTAAGATTTGTCATTTTTGGTAGTGATTTTATTCGCCTTCTAAATGCACAATGAGTTGGAGAATCTGATAAACCCCACTTCCGGTAGCCTAGCTGCAAGAGAAATGCCTTAAATTGCCGTTTGAAGCTTCAACTTTGGGTTCCCAGTTCACGTTATTTGGGTATCGTAAAAAAAAGTCGATTAAGATTTGTCATTTTTGGTAGTGATTTTATTCGCCTATTAGATGCACAATGAGTTGGAGAATCTGATAAACCCCACTTCCGGTAGCCTAGCTGCAAGTGAAATGCCTTAAATTGCCGTTTGAAGCTTCAACTTTGGGTTCCCAGTTCACGTTATTTGGGTATCGTAAAAAAAAGTCGATTAAGATTTGTCATTTTTGGTAGTGATTTTATTCGCCTATTAGATGCACAATGAGTTGGAGAATCTGATAAACCCCACTTCCGGTAGCCTAGCTGCAAGAGAAATGCCTTAAATTGCCGTTTGAAGCTTCAACTTTGGGTTCCCAGTTCACGTTATTTGGGTATCGAAAAAAAAAGTCGTTTAAGATTTGTCATTTTTGGTAGTGATTTTATTAGCCTATTAGATGCACAATGAGTTGGAGAATCTGATAAACCCCACTTCCGGTAGTCTAGCTGCAAGAGAAATGCCTTAAATTGCCGTTTGAAGCTTCAACTTTGGGTTCCCAGTTCACGTTATTTGGGTATCGAAAAAAAAAGTCGTTTAAGATTTGTCATTTTTGGTAGTGATTTCATTAGCCTATTAGATGCACAATGAGTTGGAGAATCTGATAAACCCCACTTCCGGTAGTCTAGCTGCAAGAGAAATGCCTTAAATTGCCGTTTGAAGCTTCAACTTTGGGTCCCCATTTCACGTTATTTTGGTATCGAAAAAAAAAGTCGATTAAGATTTGTCATTTTTGGTAGTGATTTTATTAGCCTATTAGATGTACAATGAGTTGGAGAATCAGATAAACCCCACTTCCGGTAGTCTAGCTGCAAGTGAAATGCCTTAAATTGCCGTTTGAAGCTTCAACTTTGGGTTCCCAGTTCACGTTATTTGGGTATCGAAAAAAAAAGTCGATTAAGATTTGTCATTTTTGGTAGTGATTTTCTTCGCCTATTAGATGCACAATGAGTTGGAGAATCAGATAAACCCCACTTGCGGTAGTCTAGCTGCAAAGAAATGCCTTAAATTGCCGTTTGAAGCTTCAACTTTGGGTTCCCAGTTCACGTTATTTGGGTATCGAAAAAAAAAGTCGATTAAGATTTGTCATTTTTGGTAGTGATTTTATTAGCCTATTAGATGCACAATGAGTTGGAGAATCTGATAAACCCCACTTCCGGTAGCCTAGCTGCAAGAGAAATGCCTTAAATTGCCGTTTGAAGCTTCAACTTTATGTTCCCAGTTCACGTTATTTGGGTATCGAAAAAAAAAAAGTCGATTAAGATTTGTCATTTTTGGTAGTGATTTTATTAGCCTATTAGATGCACAGTGAGTTGGAGAATCAGATAAACCCCACCTCCGGTAGTCTAGCTGCAAGAGAAATGCCTTAAATTGCCGTTTGAAGCTTCAACTTTGGGTTCCCAGTTCACGTTATTTGGGTATCGAAAAAAAAAGTCGATTAAGATTTGTCATTTTTGGTAGTGATTTTATTAGCCTATTAGATGCACAATGAGTTGGAGAATCAGATAAACCCCACTTGCGGTAGTCTAGCTGCTAGAGAAATGCCTTAAATTGCCGTTTGAAGCTTCAACTTTGGGTTCCCAGTTCACGTTATTTGGGTATCGAAAAAAAAAGTCGATTAAGATTTGTCATTTTTGGTAGTGATTTTATTAGCCTATTCGATGCACAATGAGTTGGAGAATCTGATAAACCCCACTTCCGGTAGCCTAGCTGCAAGAGAAATGCCTTAAATTGCCGTTTGAAGCTTCAACTTTGGGTCCCCATTTCACGTTATTTTGGTATCGAAAAAAAAAGTCGATTAAGATTTGTCATTTTTGGTAGTGATTTTATTAGCCTATTAGATGTACAATGAGTTGGAGAATCAGATAAACCCCACTTCCAGTAGTCTAGCTGCAAGTGAAATGCCTTAAATTGCCGTTTGAAGCTTCAACTTTGGGTTCCCAGTTCACGTTATTTGGGTATCGAAAAAAAAAGTCGATTAAGATTTGTCATTTTTGGTAGTGATTTTCTTCGCCTATTAGATGCACAATGAGTTGGAGAATCAGATAAACCCCACTTGCGGTAGTCTAGCTGCAAAGAAATGCCTTAAATTGCCGTTTGAAGCTTCAACTTTGGGTTCCCAGTTCACGTTATTTGGGTATCGAAAAAAAAAGTCGATTAAGATTTGTCATTTTTGGTAGTGATTTTATTAGCCTATTAGATGCACAATGAGTTGGAGAATCTGATAAACCCCACTTCCGGTAGCCTAGCTGCAAGAGAAATGCCTTAAATTGCCTTTTGAAGCTTCAACTTTATGTTCCCAGTTCACGTTATTTGGGTATCGAAAAAAAAAAAGTCGATTAAGATTTGTCATTTTTGGTAGTGATTTTATTAGCCTATTAGATGCACAGTGAGTTGGAGAATCAGATAAACCCCACTTCCGGTAGTCTAGCTGCAAGAGAAATGCCTTAAATTGCCGTTTGAATCTTCAACTTTGGGTTCCCAGTTCACGTTATTTGGGTATCGAAAAAAAAAGTCGTTTAAGATTTGTCATTTTTGGTAGTGATTTTATTAGCCTATTTGATGCACAATGAGTTGGAGAATCAGATAAACCCCACTTCCGGTAGTCTAGCTGCAAGTGAAATGCCTTAAATTGCCGTTTGAAGCTTCAACTTTGGGTTCCCAGTTCACGTTATTTGGGTATCGAAAAAAAAAGTCGATTAAGATTTGTCATTTTTGGTAGTGATTTTCTTCGCCTATTAGATGCACAATGAGTTGGAGAATCAGATAAACCCCTCTTGCGGTAGTCTAGCTGCAAAGAAATGCCTTAAATTGCCGTTTGAAGCTTCAACTTTGGGTTCCCAGTTCACGTTATTTGGGTATCGAAAAAAAAAGTCGATTAAGATTTGTCATTTTTGGTAGTGATTTTATTAGCCTATTAGATGCACAATGAGTTGGAGAATCTGATAAACCCCACTTCCGGTAGCCTAGCTGCAAGAGAAATGCCTTAAATTGCCGTTTGAAGCTTCAACTTTATGTTCCCAGTTCACGTTATTTGGGTATCGAAAAAAAAAAAGTCGATTAAGATTTGTCATTTTTGGTAGTGATTTTATTAGCCTATTAGATGCACAGTGAGTTGGAGAATCAGATAAACCCACTTCCGGTAGTCTAGCTGCAAGAGAAATGCCTTAAATTGCCGTTTGAAGCTTCAACTTTGGGTTCCCAGTTCACGTTATTTGGGTATCGAAAAAAAAAGTCGATTAAGATTTGTCATTTTTGGTAGTGATTTTATTAGCCTATTAGATGCACAATGAGTTGGAGAATCAGATAAACCCCACTTCCGGTAGTCTAGCTGCAAGAGAAATGCCTTAAATTGCCGTTTGAAGCTTCAACTTTGGGTTCCCAGTTCACGTTATTTGGGTATCGAAAAAAAAAGTCGATTAAGATTTGTCATTTTTGGTAGTGATTTTATTAGCCTATTAGATGCACAATGAGTTGGAGAATCAGATAAACCCCACTTGCGGTAGTCTAGCTGCTAGAGAAATGCCTTAAATTGCCGTTTGAAGCTTCAACTTTGGTTTCCCAGTTCACGTTATTTGGGTATCGAAAAAAAAAGTCGATTAAGATTTGTCATTTTTGGTAGTGATTTTATTAGCCTATTAGATGCACAAGGAGTTGGAGAATCTGATAAACCCCACTTCCGGTAGCCTAGCTGCAAGAGAAATGCCTTAAATTGCCGTTTGAAGCTTCAACTTTGGGTTCCCAGTTCCCGTTATTTGGGTATCGAAAAAAAAAAAGTCGATTAAGATTTTTCATTTTTGGTAGTGATTTTATTAGCCTACTAGATGCACAATGAGTTGGAGAATCTGATAAACCCCACTTCCGGTAGTCTAGCTGCAAGGGAAATGCCTTAAATTGCCGTTTGAAGCTTCAACTTTGGGTCCCCATTTCACGTTATTTTGGTATCGAAAAAAAAAGTCGATTAAGATTTGTCATTTTTGGTAGTGATTTTATTAGCCTATTAGATGTACAATGAGTTGGAGAATCAGATAAACCCCACTTCCAGTAGTCTAGCTGCAAGTGAAATGCCTTAAATTGCCATTTGAAGCTTCAACTTTGGGTTCCCAGTTCACGTTATTTGGGTATCGAAAAAAAAAGTCGATTAAGATTTGTCATTTTTGGTAGTGATTTTCTTCGCCTATTAGATGCACAATGAGTTGGAGAATCAGATAAACCCCACTTGCGGTAGTCTAGCTGCAAAGAAATGCCTTAAATTGCCGTTTGAAGCTTCAACTTTGGGTTCCCAGTTTACGTTATTTGGGTATCGAAAAAAAAAGTCGATTAAGATTTGTCATTTTTGGTAGTGATTTTATTAGCCTATTAGATGCACAATGAGTTGGAGAATCTGATAAACCCCACTTCCGGTAGCCTAGCTGCAAGAGAAATGCCTTAAATTGCCTTTTGAAGCTTCAACTTTATGTTCCCAGTTCACGTTATTTGGGTATCGAAAAAAAAAAAGTCGATTAAGATTTGTCATTTTTGGTAGTGATTTTATTAGCCTATTAGATGCACAATGAGTTGGAGAATCTGATAAACCCCACTTCCGGTAGTCTAGCTGCAAGAGAAATGCCTTAAATTGCCGTTTGAAGCTTCAACTTTGGGTTCCAAGTTCACGTTATTTGGGTATCGAGAAAAAAAGTCGTTTAAGATTTGTCATTTTTGGTAATGATTTTATTAGCCTATTAGATGCACAATGAGTTGGAGAATCTGATAAACCCCACTTCCGGTAGTCTAGCTGCAAGGGAAATGCCTTAAATTGCCGTTTGAAGCTTCAACTTTGGGTTCCCAGTTCACGTTATTTGGGTATCGAAAAAAAAAGTCGTTTAAGATTTGTCATTTTTGGTAGTGATTTTATTAGCCTATTTGATGCACAATGAGTTGGAGAATCTGATAAACCCCACTTCCGGTAGTCTAGCTGCAAGAGAAATGCCTTAAATTGCCGTTTGAATCTTCAACTTTGGGTTCCCAGTTCACGTTATTTGGGTATCGAAAAAAAAAGTCGATTAAGATTTGTCATTTTTGGTAGTGATTTTCTTCGCCTATTAGATGCACAATGAGTTGGAGAATCAGATAAACCCCACTTGCGGTAGTCTAGCTGCAAAGAAATGCCTTAAATTGCCGTTTGAAGCTTCAACTTTGGGTTCCCAGTTCACGTTATTTGGGTATCGAAAAAAAAAGTCGATTAAGATTTGTCATTTTTGGTAGTGATTTTATTAGCCTATTAGATGTACAATGAGTTGGAGAATCTGATAAACCCCACTTCCGGTAGCCTAGCTGCAAGAGAAATGCCTTAAATTGCCTTTTGAAGCTTCAACTTTATGTTCCCAGTTCACGTTATTTGGGTATCGAAAAAAAAAAAGTCGATTAAGATTTGTCATTTTTGGTAGTGATTTTATTAGCCTATTAGATGCACAGTGAGTTGGAGAATCAGATAAACCCCACTTCCGGTAGTCTAGCTGCAAGAGAAATGCCTTAAATTGCCGTTTGAATCTTCAACTTTGGGTTCCCAGTTCACGTTATTTGGGTATCGAAAAAAAAAGTCGTTTAAGATTTGTCATTTTTGGTAGTGATTTTATTAGCCTATTTGATGCACAATGAGTTGGAGAATCTGATAAACCCCACTTCCGGTAGTCTAGCTGCAAGAGAAATGCCTTAAATTGCCGTTTGAATCTTCAACTTTGGGTTCCCAGTTCACGTTATTTGGGTATCGAAAAAAAAAGTCGTTTAAGATTTGTCATTTTTGTTAGTGATTTTATTAGCCTATTAGATGCACAATGAGTTGGAGAATCTGATAAACCCCACTTCCGGTAGTCTAGCTGCAAGAGAAATGCCTTAAATTGCCGTTTGAAGCTTCAACTTTGGGTTCCAAGTTCACGTTATTTGGGTATCGAGAAAAAAAGTCGTTTAAGATTTGTCATTTTTGGTAATGATTTTATTAGCCTATTAGATGCACAATGAGTTGGAGAATCTGATAAACCCCACTTCCGGTAGTCTAGCTGCAAGGGAAATGCCTTAAATTGCCGTTTGAAGCTTCAACTTTGGGTTCCCAGTTCACGTTATTTGGGTATCGAAAAAAAAAGTCGTTTAGGATTTGTCATTTTTGGTAGTGATTTTATTAGCCTATTTGATGCACAATGAGTTGGAGAATCTGATAAACCCAACTTCCGGTAGTCTAGCTGCAAGAGAAATGCCTTAAATTGCCGTTTGAATCTTCAACTTTGGGTTCCCAGTTCACGTTATTTGGGTATCGAAAAAAAAAGTCGTTTAAGATTTGTCATTTTTGGTAGTGATTTTATTAGCCTATTAGATGCACAATGAGTTGGAGAATCTGATATACCCCACTTCCGGTAGTCTAGCTGCAAGAGAAATGCCTTAAATTGCCGTTTGAAGCTTCAACTTTGGGTTCACAGTTCACGTTATTTGGGTATCGAAAAAAAAAGTCGTTTAAGATTTGTCATTTTTGGTAGTGATTTCATTAGCCTATTAGATGCACAATGAGTTGGAGAATCTGATAAACCCCACTTCCGGTAGTCTAGCTGCAAGAGAAATGCCTTAAATTGCCGTTTGAAGCTTCAACTTTGGGTCCCCAGTTCACGTTATTTGGGTATCGAAAAAAAAAGTCGATTAAGATTTGTCATTTTTGGTAGTGATTTTATTAGCCTATTAGATGCACAATGAGTTGGAGAATCTGATAAACCCCACTTCCGGTAGTCTAGCTGCAAGAGAAATGCCTTAAATTGCCGTTTGAAGCTTCAACTTTGGGTTCCCAGTTCACGTTATTTGGGTATCGAAAAAAAAAGTCGATTAAGATTTGTCATTTTTGGTAGTGATTTTATTAGCCTATTAGATGTACAATGAGTTGGAGAATCAGATAAACCCCACTTCCGGTAGTCTAGCTGCAAGTGAAATGCCTTAAATTGCCGTTTGAAGCTTCAACTTTGGGTTCCCAGTTCACGTTATTTGGGTATCGAAAAAAAAAGTCGATTAAGATTTGTCATTTTTGGTAGTGATTTTCTTCGCCTATTAGATGCACAATGAGTTGGAGAATCAGATAAACCCCACTTGCGGTAGTCTAGCTGCAAAGAAATGCCTTAAATTGCCGTTTGAAGCTTCAACTTTGGGTTCCCAGTTCACGTTATTTGGGTATCGAAAAAAAAAGTCGTTTAAGATTTGTCATTTTTGGTAGTGATTTTATTAGCCTATTTGATGCACAATGAGTTGGAGAATCTGATAAACCCCACTTCCGGTAGTCTAGCTGCAAGAGAAATGACTTAAATTGCCGTTTGAATCTTCAACTTTGGGTTCCCAGTTCACGTTATTTGGGTATCGAAAAAAAAAGTCGTTTAAGATTTGTCATTTTTGGTAGTGATTTTATTAGCCTATTAGATGCACAATGAGTTGGAGAATCTGATAAACCCCACTTCCGGTAGTCTAGCTGCAAGAGAAATGCCTTAAATTGCCGTTTGAAGCTTCAACTTTGGGTTCCAAGTTCACGTTATTTGGGTATCGAGAAAAAAAGTCGTTTAAGATTTGTCATTTTTGGTAATGATTTTATTAGCCTATTAGATGCACAATGAGTTGGAGCATCTGATAAACCCCACTTCCGGTAGTCTAGCTGCAAGGGAAATGCCTTAAATTGCCGTTTGAAGCTTCAACTTTGGGTTCCCAGTTCACGTTATTTGGGTATCGAAAAAAAAAGTCGTTTAAGATTTGTCATTTTTGGTAGTGATTTTATTAGCCTATTTGATGCACAATGAGTTGGAGAATCTGATAAACCCAACTTCCGGTAGTCTAGCTGCAAGAGAAATGCCTTAAATTGCCGTTTGAATCTTCAACTTTGGGTTCCCAGTTCACGTTATTTGGGTATCGAAAAAAAAAGTCGTTTAAGATTTGTCATTTTTGGTAGTGATTTTATTAGCCTATTAGATGCACAATGAGTTGGAGAATCTGATAAACCCCACTTCCGGTAGTCTAGCTGCAAGAGAAATGCCTTTAATTGCCGTTTGAAGCTTCAACTTTGGGTTCCCAGTTCACGTTATTTGGGTATCGAAAAAAAAAGTCGTTTAAGATTTGTCATTTTTGGTAGTGATTTTATTAGCCTATTAGATGCACAATGAGTTGGAGAATCTGATAAACCCCACTTCCGGTAGTCTAGCTGCAAGAGAAATGCCTTAAATTGCCGTTTGAAGCTTCAACTTTGGGTTCCCAGTTCACGTTATTTGGGTATCGAAAAAAAAAGTCGTTTAAGATTTGTCATTTTTGGTAGTGATTTCATTAGCCTATTAGATGCACAATGAGTTGGAGAATCTGATAAACCCCACTTCCGGTAGTCTAGCTGCAAGAGAAATGCCTTAAATTGCCGTTTGAAGCTTCAACTTTGGGTCCCCAGTTCACGTTATTTGGGTATCGAAAAAAAAAGTCGATTAAGATTTGTCATTTTTGGTAGTGATTTTATTAGCCTATTAGATGCACAATGAGTTGGAGAATCTGATAAACCCCACTTCCGGTAGTCTAGCTGCAAGAGAAATGCCTTAAATTGCCGTTTGAAGCTTCAACTTTGGGTTCCCAGTTCACGTTATTTGGGTATCGAAAAAAAAAGTCGATTAAGATTTGTCATTTTTGGTAGTGAATTTATTAGCCTATTAGATGTACAATGAGTTGGAGAATCAGATAAACCCCACTTCCGGTAGTCTAGCTGCAAGTGAAATGCCTTAAATTGCCGTTTGAAGCTTCAACTTTGGGTTCCCAGTTCACGTTATTTGGGTATCGAAAAAAAAAGTCGATTAAGATTTGTCATTTTTGGTAGTGATTTTCTTCGCCTATTAGATGCACAATGAGTTGGAGAATCAGATAAACCCCACTTGCGGTAGTCTAGCTGCAAAGAAATGCCTTAAATTGCCGTTTGAAGCTTCAACTTTGGGTTCCCAGTTCACGTTATTTGGGTATCGAAAAAAAAAGTCGATTAAGATTTGTCATTTTTGGTAGTGATTTTATTAGCCTATTAGATGCACAATGAGTTGGAGAATCTGATAAACCCCACTTCCGGTAGCCTAGCTGCAAGAGAAATGCCTTAAATTGCCGTTTGAAGCTTCAACTTTATGTTCCCAGTTCACGTTATTTGGGTATCGAAAAAAAAAAAGTCGATTAAGATTTGTCATTTTTGGTAGTGATTTTATTAGCCTATTAGATGCACAGTGAGTTGGAGAATCAGATAAACCCCACTTCCGGTAGTCTAGCTGCAAGAGAAATGCCTTAAATTGCCGTTTGAAGCTTCAACTTTGGGTTCCCAGTTCACGTTATTTGGGTATCGAAAAAAAAAGTCGATTAAGATTTGTCATTTTTGGTAGTGATTTTATTAGCCTATTAGATGCACAATGAGTTGGAGAATCAGATAAACCCCACTTCCGGTAGTCTAGCTGCAAGAGAAATGCCTTAAATTGCCGTTTGAAGCTTCAACTTTGGGTTCCCAGTTCAAGTTATTTGGGTATCGAAAAAAAAAGTCGATTAAGATTTGTCATTTTTGGTAGTGATTTTATTAGCCTATTAGATGCACAATGAGTTGGAGAATCAGATAAACCCCACTTGCGGTAGTCTAGCTGCAAGAGAAATGCCTTAAATTGCCGTTTGAAGCTTCAACTTTGGGTTCCCAGTTCACGTTATTTGGGTATCGAAAAAAAAAGTCGATTAAGATTTGTCATTTTTGGTAGTGATTTTATTAGCCTATTAGATGCACAATGAGTTGGAGAATCTGATAAACCCCACTTCCGGTAGCCTAGCTGCAAGAGAAATGCCTTAAATTGCCGTTTGAAGCTTCAACTTTGGGTTCCCAGTTCACGTTATTTGGGTATCGAAAAAAAAAAAGTCGATTAAGATTTTTCATTTTTGGTAGTGATTTTATTAGCCTATTAGATGCACAATGAGTTGGAGAATCTGATAAACCCCACTTCCGGTAGTCTAGCTGCAAGGGAAATGCCTTAAATTGCCGTTTGAAGCTTCAACTTTGGGTCCCCATTTCACGTTATTTGGGTATCGAAAAAAAAAGTCGATTAAGATTTGTCATTTTTGGTAGTGATTTTATTAGCCTATTAGATGCACAATGAGTTGGAGAATCTGATAAACCCCACTTCCGGTAGCCTAGCTGCAAGAGAAATGCCTTAAATTGCCTTTTGAAGCTTCAACTTTATGTTCCCAGTTCACGTTATTTGGGTATCGAAAAAAAAAAAGTCGATTAAGATTTGTCATTTTTGGTAGTGATTTTATTAGCCTATTAGATGCACAGTGAGTTGGAGAATCAGATAAACCCCACTTCCGGTAGTCTAGCTGCAAGAGAAATGCCTTAAATTGCCGTTTGAAGCTTCAACTTTGGGTTCCCAGTTCACGTTATTTGGGTATCGAAAAAAAAAGTCGATTAAGATATGTCATTTTTGGTAGTGATTTTATTAGCCTATTAGATGCACAATGAGTTGGAGAATCAGATAAACCCCTCTTCCGGTAGTCTAGCTGCAAGAGAAATGCCTTAAATTGCCGTTTGAAGCTTCAACTTTGGGTTCCCAGTTCACGTTATTTGGGTATCGAAAAAAAAAGTCGATTAAGATTTGTCATTTTTGGTAGTGATTTTATTAGCCTATTAGATGCACAATGAGTTGGAGAATCTGATAAACCCCACTTCCGGTAGCCTAGCTGCAAGAGAAATGCCTTAAATTGCCGTTTGAAGCTTCAACTTTGGGTTCCCAGTTCACGTTATTTGGGTATCGAAAAAAAAAAAGTCGATTAAGATTTTTCATTTTTGGTAGTGATTTTATTAGCCTATTAGATGCACAATGAGTTGGAGAATCTGATAAACCCCACTTCCGGTAGTCTAGCTGCAAGAGAAATGCCTTTAATTGCCGTTTGAAGCTTCAACTTTGGGTCCCCAGTTCACGTTATTTGGGTATCGAAAAAAAAAGTCGATTAAGATTTGTCATTTTTGGTAGTGATTTTATTAGCCTATTAGATGCACAATGAGTTGGAGAATCTGATAAACCCCACTTCCGGTAGTCTAGCTGCAAGAGAAATGCCTTAAATTGCCGTTTGAAGCTTCAACTTTGGGTTCCCAGTTCACGTTATTTGGGTATCGAAAAAAAAAGTCGATTAAGATTTGTCATTTTGGTAGTGATTTTATTAGCCTATTAGATGCACAATGAGTTGGAGAATCTGATAAACCCCACTTCCGGTAGTCTAGCTGCAAGAGAAATGCCTTAAATTGCCGTTTGAAGCTTCAACTTTGGGTTCCCAGTTCACGTTATTTGGGTATCGAAAAAAAAAGTCGATTAAGATTTGTCATTTTTGGTAGTGATTTTATTAGCCTATTAGATGTACAATGAGTTGGAGAATCAGATAAACCCCACTTCCGGTAGTCTAGCTGCAAGTGAAATGCCTTAAATTGCCGTTTGAAGCTTCAACTTTGGGTTCCCAGTTCACGTTATTTGGGTATCGAAAAAAAAAGTCGATTAAGATTTGTCATTTTTGGTAGTGATTTTCTTCGCCTATTAGATGCACAATGAGTTGGAGAATCAGATAAACCCCACTTGCGGTAGTCTAGCTGCAAAGAAATGCCTTAAATTGCCGTTTGAAGCTTCAACTTTGGGTTCCCAGTTCACGTTATTTGGGTATCGAAAAAAAAAGTCGATTAAGATTTGTCATTTTTGGTAGTGATTTTATTAGCCTATTAGATGCACAATGAGTTGGAGAATCTGATAAACCCCACTTCCGGTAGCCTAGCTGCAAGAGAAATGCCTTAAATTGCCGTTTGAAGCTTCAACTTTATGTTCCCAGTTCACGTTATTTGGGTATCGAAAAAAAAAAAGTCGATTAAGATTTGTCATTTTTGGTAGTGATTTTATTAGCCTATTAGATGCACAGTGAGTTGGAGAATCAGATAAACCCCACTTCCGGTAGTCTAGCTGCAAGAGAAATGCCTTAAATTGCCGTTTGAAGCTTCAACTTTGGGTTCCCATTTCACGTTATTTTGGTATCGAAAAAAAAAGTCGATTAAGATTTGTCATTTTTGGTAGTGATTTTATTAGCCTATTAGATGTACAATGAGTTGGAGAATCAGATAAACCCCACTTCCAGTAGTCTAGCTGCAAGTGAAATGCCTTAAATTGCCGTTTGAAGCTTCAACTTTGGGTTCCCAGTTCACGTTATTTGGGTATCGAAAAAAAAAGTCGATTAAGATTTGTCATTTTTGGTAGTGATTTTATTAGCCTATTAGATGCACAATGAGTTGGAGAATCTGATAAACCCCACTTCCGGTAGCCTAGCTGCAAGAGAAATGCCTTAAATTGCCTTTTGAAGCTTCAACTTTATGTTCCCAGTTCACGTTATTTGGGTATCGAAAAAAAAAAAGTCGATTAAGATTTGTCATTTTTGGTAGTGATTTTATTAGCCTATTAGATGCACAGTGAGTTGGAGAATCAGATAAACCCCACTTCCGGTAGTCTAGCTGCAAGAGAAATGCCTTAAATTGCCGTTTGAAGCTTCAACTTTGGGTTCCCAGTTCACGTTATTTGGGTATCGAAAAAAAAAGTCGATTAAGATTTGTCATTTTTGGTAGTGATTTTATTAGCCTATTAGATGCACAATGAGTTGGAGAATCAGATAAACCCCACTTCCGGTAGTCTAGCTGCAAGAGAAATGCCTTAAATTGCCGTTTGAAGCTTCAACTTTGGGTTCCCAGTTCACGTTATTTGGGTATCGAAAAAAAAAGTCGATTAAGATTTGTCATTTTTGGTAGTGATTTTATTAGCCTATTAGATGCACAATGAGTTGGAGAATCTGATAAACCCCACTTCCGGTAGCCTAGCTGCAAGAGAAATGCCTTAAATTGCCGTTTGAAGCTTCAACTTTGGGTTCCCAGTTCACGTTATTTGGGTATCGAAAAAAAAAAAGTCGATTAAGATTTTTCATTTTTGGTAGTGATTTTATTAGCCTATTAGATGCACAATGAGTTGGAGAATCTGATAAACCCCACTTCCGGTAGTCTAGCTGCAAGGGAAATGCCTTAAATTGCCGTTTGAAGCTTCAACTTTGGGTCCCCATTTCACGTTATTTTGGTATCGAAAAAAAAAGTCGATTAAGATTTGTCATTTTTGGTAGTGATTTTATTAGCCTATTAGATGTACAATGAGTTGGAGAATCAGATAAACCCCACTTCCAGTAGTCTAGCTGCAAGTGAAATGCCTTAAATTGCCGTTTGAAGCTTCAACTTTGGGTTCCCAGTTCACGTTATTTGGGTATCGAAAAAAAAAGTCGATTAAGATTTGTCATTTTTGGTAGTGATTTTATTCGCCTATTAGATGTACAATGAGTTGGAGAATCAGATAAACCCCACTTCCGGTAGTCTAGCTGCAAGTGAAATGCCTTAAATTGCCGTTTGAAGCTTCAACTTTGGGTTCCCAGTTCACGTTATTTGGGTATCGAAAAAAAAAGTCGATTAAGATTTGTCATTTTTGGTAGTGATTTTCTTCGCCTATTAGATGCACAATGAGTTGGAGAATCAGATAAACCCCACTTGCGGTAGTCTAGCTGCAAAGAAATGCCTTAAATTGCCGTTTGAAGCTTCAACTTTGGGTTCCCAGTTCACGTTATTTGGGTATCGAAAAAAAAAGTCGATTAAGATTTGTCATTTTTGGTAGTGATTTTATTAGCCTATTAGATGCACAATGAGTTGGAGAATCTGATAAACCCCACTTCCGGTAGCCTAGCTGCAAGAGAAATGCCTTAAATTGCCGTTTGAAGCTTCAACTTTATGTTCCCAGTTCACGTTATTTGGGTATCGAAAAAAAAAAAGTCGATTAAGATTTGTCATTTTTGGTAGTGATTTTATTAGCCTATTAGATGCACAGTGAGTTGGAGAATCAGATAAACCCCACTTCCGGTAGTCTAGCTGCAAGAGAAATGCCTTAAATTGCCGTTTGAAGCTTCAACTTTGGGTTCCCATTTCACGTTATTTTGGTATCGAAAAAAAAAGTCGATTAAGATTTGTCATTTTTGGTAGTGATTTTATTAGCCTATTAGATGTACAATGAGTTGGAGAATCAGATAAACCCCACTTCCAGTAGTCTAGCTGCAAGTGAAATGCCTTAAATTGCCGTTTGAAGCTTCAACTTTGGGTTCCCAGTTCACGTTATTTGGGTATCGAAAAAAAAAGTCGATTAAGATTTGTCATTTTTGGTAGTGATTTTATTAGCCTATTAGATGCACAATGAGTTGGAGAATCTGATAAACCCCACTTCCGGTAGCCTAGCTGCAAGAGAAATGCCTTAAATTGCCTTTTGAAGCTTCAACTTTATGTTCCCAGTTCACGTTATTTGGGTATCGAAAAAAAAAAAGTCGATTAAGATTTGTCATTTTTGGTAGTGATTTTATTAGCCTATTAGATGCACAGTGAGTTGGAGAATCAGATAAACCCCACTTCCGGTAGTCTAGCTGCAAGAGAAATGCCTTAAATTGCCGTTTGAAGCTTCAACTTTGGGTTCCCAGTTCACGTTATTTGGGTATCGAAAAAAAAAGTCGATTAAGATTTGTCATTTTTGGTAGTGATTTTATTAGCCTATTAGATGCACAATGAGTTGGAGAATCAGATAAACCCCACTTCCGGTAGTCTAGCTGCAAGAGAAATGCCTTAAATTGCCGTTTGAAGCTTCAACTTTGGGTTCCCAGTTCACGTTATTTGGGTATCGAAAAAAAAAGTCGATTAAGATTTGTCATTTTTGGTAGTGATTTTATTAGCCTATTAGATGCACAATGAGTTGGAGAATCTGATAAAACCCACTTCCGGTAGCCTAGCTGCAAGAGAAATGCCTTAAATTGCCGTTTGAAGCTTCAACTTTGGGTTCCCAGTTCACGTTATTTGGGTATCGAAAAAAAAAAAGTCGATTAAGATTTTTCATTTTTGGTAGTGATTTTATTAGCCTATTAGATGCACAATGAGTTGGAGAATCTGATAAACCCCACTTCCGGTAGTCTAGCTGCAAGGGAAATGCCTTAAATTGCCGTTTGAAGCTTCAACTTTGGGTCCCCATTTCACGTTATTTTGGTATCGAAAAAAAAAGTCGATTAAGATTTGTCATTTTTGGTAGTGATTTTATTAGCCTATTAGATGTACAATGAGTTGGAGAATCAGATAAACCCCACTTCCAGTAGTCTAGCTGCAAGTGAAATGCCTTAAATTGCCGTTTGAAGCTTCAACTTTGGGTTCCCAGTTCACGTTATTTGGGTATCGAAAAAAAAAGTCGATTAAGATTTGTCATTTTTGGTAGTGATTTTATTAGCCTATTAGATGCACAATGAGTTGGAGAATCTGATAAACCCCACTTCCGGTAGCCTAGCTGCAAGAGAAATGCCTTAAATTGCCGTTTGAAGCTTCAACTTTGGGTTCCCAGTTCACGTTATTTGGGTATCGAAAAAAAAAAAGTCGATTAAGATTTTTCATTTTTGGTAGTGATTTTATTAGCCTATTAGATGCACAATGAGTTGGAGAATCTGATAAACCCCACTTCCGGTAGTCTAGCTGCAAGGGAAATGCCTTAAATTGCCGTTTGAAGCTTCAACTTTGGGTCCCCATTTCACGTTATTTTGGTATCGAAAAAAAAAGTCGATTAAGATTTGTCATTTTTGGTAGTGATTTTATTAGCCTATTAGATGTACAATGAGTTGGAGAATCAGATAAACCCCACTTCCAGTAGTCTAGCTGCAAGTGAAATGCCTTAAATTGCCGTTTGAAGCTTCAACTTTGGGTTCCCAGTTCACGTTATTTGGGTATCGAAAAAAAAAGTCGATTAAGATTTGTCATTTTTGGTAGTGATTTTATTAGCCTATTAGATGCACAATGAGTTGGAGAATCCGATAAACCCCACTTCCGGTAGTCTAGCTGCAAGAGAAATGCCTTAAATTGCCGTTTGAAGCTTCAACTTTGGGTTCCCAGTTCACGTTATTTGGGTATCGAAAAAAAAAGTCGATTAAGATATGTCATTTTTGGTAGTGATTTTATTAGCCTATTAGATGCACAATGAGTTGGAGAATCAGATAAACCCCTCTTCCGGTAGTCTAGCTGCAAGAGAAATGCCTTAAATTGCCGTTTGAAGCTTCAACTTTGGGTTCCCAGTTCACGTTATTTGGGTATCGAAAAAAAAAGTCGATTAAGATTTGTCATTTTTGGTAGTGATTTTATTAGCCTATTAGATGCACAATGAGTTGGAGAATCTGATAAACCCCACTTCCGGTAGCCTAGCTGCAAGAGAAATGCCTTAAATTGCCGTTTGAAGCTTCAACTTTGGGTTCCCAGTTCACGTTATTTGGGTATCGAAAAAAAAAAAGTCGATTAAGATTTTTCATTTTTGGTAGTGATTTTATTAGCCTATTAGATGCACAATGAGTTGGAGAATCAGATAAACCCCACTTGCGGTAGTCTAGCTGCAAGAGAAATGCCTTAAATTTCCGTTTGAAGCTTCAACTTTGGGTTCCCAGTTCACGTTATTTGGGTATCGAAAAAAAAAGTCGATTAAGATTTGTCATTTTTGGTAGTGATTTTATTAGCCTATCAGATGCACAATGAGTTGGAGAATCTGATAAACCCCACTTCCGGTAGCCTAGCTGCAAGAGAAATGCCTTAAATTGCCATTTGAATCTTCAACTTTGGGTTCCCAGTTCACGTTATTTGGGTATCGAAAAAAAAAGTCGATTAAGATTTGTCATTTTTGGTAGTGATTTTATTAGCCTATTAGATGCACAATGAGTTGGAGAATCAGATAAACCCCACTTCCGGTAGCCTAGCTGCAAGAGAAATGTCTTAAATTGCCATTTGAATCTTCAACTTTGGGTTCCCAGTTCACGTTATTTGGGTATCGAAAAAAAAAGTCGATTAAGATTTGTCATTTTTGGTAGTGATTTTATTAGCCTATTAGATGCACAATGAGTTGGAGAATCAGATAAACCCCACTTCCGGTAGTCTAGCTGCAAGAGAAATGCCTTAAATTGCCGTTTGAAGCTTCAACTTTGGGTTCCCAGTTCACGTTATTTGGGTATCGAAAAAAAAAGTCGATTAAGATTTGTCATTTTTGGTAGTGATTTTATTAGCCTATTAGATGCACAATGAGTTGGAGAATCTGATAAACCCCACTTCCGGTAGTCTAGCTGCAAGAGAAATGCCTTAAATTTCCGTTTGAAGCTTCAACTTTGGGTTCCCAGTTCACGTTATTTGGGTATCGAAAAAAAAAGTCGATTAAGATTTGTCATTTTTGGTAGAGGATTTTATTAGCCTATTAGATGCACAATGAGTTGGAGAATATGATAAACCCCACTTCCGGTAGTCTAGCTGCAAGAGAAATGCCTTAAATTGCCGTTTGAAGCTTCAACTTTGGGTCCCCAGTTCACGTTATTTGGGTATCGAAAAAAAAAGTCGTTTAAGATTTGTCATTTTTGGTAGTGATTTTATTAGCCTATTAGATGCATAATGAGTTGGAGAATCTGATAAACCCCACTTCCGGTAGTCTAGCTGCAAGAGAAATGCCTTAAATAGCCGTTTGAAGCTTCAACTTTGGGTTCCCAGTTCACGTTATTTGGGTATCGAAAAAAAAGTCGATTAAGATTTGTCATTTTTGGTAGTGATTTTATTAGCCTATTAGATGCACAATGAGTTAGAGAATCAGATAAACCGCACTTCCGGTAGTCTAGCTGCAAGAGAAATGCCTTAAATTGCCGTTTGAAGCTTCAACTTTGGGTTCCCAGTTCACGTTATTTGGGTATCGAAAAAAAAAGTCGATTAAGATTTGTCATTTTTGGTAGTGATTTTATTAGCCTATTAGATGCACAATGAGTTGGAGAATCTGATAAACCCCACTTCCGGTAGTCTATCTGCAAGAGAAATGCCTTAAATTGCGGTTTGAAGCTTCAACTTTGGGTTCCCAGTTCACGTTATTTGGGTATCGAAAAAAAAAGTCGATTAAGATTTGTCATTTTTGGTAGTGATTTTATTAGCCTATTAGATGCACAATGAGTTGGAGAATCAGATAAACCCCACTTCCAGTAGTCTAGCTGCAAGGGAAATTCCTAAAATTGCCGTTTGAAGCTTCAACTTTGGGTTCCCAGTTCACGTTATTTGGGTATCGAAAAAAAAGTCGTTTAAGATTTGTCATTTTTGGTAGTGATTTTATTAGCCTATTAGATGCACAATGAGTTAGAGAATCAGATAAACCGCACTTCCGGTAGTCTAGCTGCAAGAGAAATGCCTTAAATTGCCGTTTGAAGCTTCAACTTTGGGTTCCCAGTTCACGTTATTTGGGTATCGAAAAAAAAAGTCGATTAAGATTTGTCATTTTTGGTAGTGATTTTATTAGCCTATTAGATGCACAATGAGTTGGAGAATCAGATAAACCCCACTTCTGGTAGTCTAGCTGCAAGAGAAATGCCTTAAATTGCCGTTTGAAGCTTCAACTTTGGGTTCCCAGTTCACGTTATTTGGGTATCGAAAAAAAAAGTCGATTAAGATTTGTCATTTTTGGTAGTGATTTTATTAGCCTATTAGATGCACAATGAGTTGGAGAATCAGATAAAACCACTTCCGGTAGTCTAGCTGCAAGAGAAATTCCTTAAATTGCCGTTTGAAGCTTCAACTTTGGGTTCCCAGTTCACGTTATTTGGGTATCGAAAAAAAAAGTCGATTAAGATTTGTCATTTTTGGTAGTGATTTTATTAGCCTATTAGATGCACAATGAGTTGGAGAATCTGATAAACCCCACTTCCGGTAGTCTAGCTGCAAGAGAAATGCCTTAAATTGCCGTTTGAAGCTTCAACTTTGGGTCCCCAGTTCACGTTATTTGGGTATCGAAAAAAAAAGTCGTTTAAGATTTGTCATTTTTGGTACTGATTTTATTAGCCTATTAGATGCACAATGAGTTGGAGAATCTGATAAACCCCACTTCCGGTAGTCTAGCTGCAAGAGAAATGCCATAAATTGCCGTTTGAAGCTTCAACTTTGGGTTCCCAGTTCACGTTATTTGGGTATCGAAAAAAAAAGTCGATTAAGATTTGTCATTTTTGGTAGTGATTTTATTAGCCTATTAGATGCACAATGAGTTGGAGAATCAGATAAAACCACTTCCGGTAGTCTAGCTGCAAGAGAAATTCCTTAAATTGCCGTTTGAAGCTTCAACTTTGGGTTCCCAGTTCACGTTATTTGGGTATCGAAAAAAAAAGTCGATTAAGATTTGTCATTTTTGGTAGTGATTTTATTAGCCTATTAGATGCACAATGAGTTGGAGAATCTGATAAACCCCACTTCCGGTAGTCTAGCTGCAAGAGAAATGCCTTAAATTGCCGTTTGAAGCTTCAACTTTGGGTCCCCAGTTCACGTTATTTGGGTATCGAAAAAAAAAGTCGTTTAAGATTTGTCATTTTTGGTACTGATTTTATTAGCCTATTAGATGCACAATGAGTTGGAGAATCTGATAAACCCCACTTCCGGTAGTCTAGCTGCAAGAGAAATGCCATAAATTGCCGTTTGAAGCTTCAACTTTGGGTTCCCAGTTCACGTTATTTGGGTATCGAAAAAAAAATCGTTTAAGATTTGTCATTTTTGGTAGTGATTTCATTATCCTATTAGATGCACAATGAGTTGGAGAATATGATAAACCCCACTTCCGGTAGTCTAGCTGCAAGAGAAATGCCTTAAATTGCCGTTTGAAGCTTCAACTTTGGGTCCCCAGTTCACGTTATTTGGGTATCGAAAAAAAAAGTCGATTAAGATTTGTCATTTTTGGTAGTGATTTTATTAGCCTATTAGATGCACAATGAGTTGGAGAATCTGATAAACCCCACTTCCGGTAGTCTAGCTGCAAGAGAAATGCCTTAAATTGCCGTTTGAAGCTACAACTTTGGGTTCCCAGTTCAGGTTATTTGGGTATCGAAAAAAAAAGTCGATTAAGATTTGTCATTTTTGGTAGTGATTTTATTAGCCTATTAGATGCACAATGAGTTGGAGAAACTGATAAACCCCACTTCCGGTAGCCTAGCTGCAAGAGAAATGCCTTAAATTGCCGTTTGAAGCTTCAACTTTGGGTTCCCAGTTCACGTTATTTGGGTATCGAAAAAAAAAGTCGATTAAGATTTGTCATTTTTGGTAGTGATTTTATTAGCCTATTAGATGCACAATGAGTTGTAGTATCAGATAAACCGCACTTCCGGTAGTCTAGCTGCAAGAGAAATGCCTTAAATTGCCGTTTGAAGCTTCAACTTTGGGTTCCCAGTTCACGTTATTTGCGTATCGTAAAAAAAAGTCGATTAAGATTTTTCATTTTTGGTAGTGATTTTATTAGCCTATTAGATGCACAATGAGTTGGAGAATCTGATAAACCCCACTTCCGGTAGTCTAGCTGCAAGAGAAATGCCTTAAATTGCCGTTTGAAGCTTCAACTTTGGGTTCCCAGTTCACGTTATTTGGGTATCGTAAAAAAAAGTCGATTAAGATTTGTCATTTTTGGTAGTGATTTTATTAGCCTATTAGATGCACAATGAGTTGGAGAATCTGATAAACCCCACTTCCGGTAGTCTAGCTGCAAGAGAAATACCTTAAATTGCCGTTTGAAGCTTCAACTTTGGGTTCCCAGTTCACGTTATTTGGGTATCGTAAAAAAAAGTCGATTAAGATTTGTCATTTTTGGTAGTGATTTTCTTAGCCTATTAGATGCACAATGAGTTGGAGAATCAGATAAACCCCACTTCCGGTAGTCTAGCTGCAAGAGAAATGCCTTAAATTGCCGTTTGAAGCTTCAACTTTGGGTTCCCAGTTCACGTTATTTGGGTATCGAAAAAAAAAGTCGATTAAGATTTGTCATTTTTGGTAGTGATTTTATTAGCCTATTAGATGCACAATGAGTTGGAGAATCTGATAAACCCCACTTCCGGTAGTCTAGCTGCAAGAGAAATGCCTTAAATTGCCGTTTGAAGCTTCAACTTTGGGTTCCCAGTTCACGTTATTTGGGTATCGAAAAAAAAAGTCGTTTAAGATTTGTCATTTTTGGTAGTGATTTCATTAGCCTATTAGATGCACAATGAGTTGGAGAATCTGATAAACCCCACTTCCGGTAGTCTAGCTGCAAGAGAAATGCCTTAAATTGCCGTTTGAAGCTTCAACTTTGGGTCCCCAGTTCACGTTATTTGGGTATCGAAAAAAAAAGTCGATTAAGATTTGTCATTTTTGGTAGTGATTTTATTAGCCTATTAGATGCACAATGAGTTGGAGAATCTGATAAACCCCACTTCCGGTAGTCTAGCTGCAAGTGAAATGCCTTAAATTGCCGTTTGAAGCTTCAACTTTGGGTTCCCAGTTCACGTTATTTGGGTATCGAAAAAAAAAGTCGTTTAAGATTTGTCATTTTTGGTAGTGATTTTATTAGACTATTAGATGCACAATGAGTTGGAGAATCTGATAAACCCCACTTCCGGTAGTCTAGCTGCAAGTGAAATGCCTTAAATTGCCGTTTGAAGCTTCAACTTTGGGTTCCCAGTTCACGTTATTTGGGTATCGAGAAAAAAAGTCGTTTAAGATTTGTCATTTTTGGTAATGATTTTATTAGCCTATTAGATGCACAATGAGTTGGAGAATCTGATAAACCCCACTTCCGGTAGTCTAGCTGCAAGAGAAATGCCTTAAATTGCCGTTTGAAGCTTCAACTTTGGGTTCCCAGTTCACGTTATTTGGGTATCGAAAAAAAAAGTCGTTTAAGATTTGTCAATTTGGTAGTGATTTTATTAGCCTATTTGATGCACAATGAGTTGGAGAATCTGATAAACCCCACTTCCGGTAGTCTAGCTGCAAGAGAAATGCCTTAAATTGCCGTTTGAATCTTCAACTTTGGGTTCCCAGTTCACGTTATTTGGGTATCGAAAAAAAAAGTCGATTAAGATTTGTCATTTTTGGTAGTGATTTTATTAGCCTATTAGATGCACAATGAGTTGGAGAATCAGATAAACCCTACTTCCGGTAGTCTAGCTGCAAGAGAAATGCCTAAAATTGCCGTTTGAAGCTTCAACTTTGGGTTCCCAGTTCACGTTATTTGGGTATCGAAAAAAAAGTCGTTTAAGATTTGTCATTTTTGGTAGTGATTTTATTAGCCTATTAGATGCACAATGAGTTAGAGAATCAGATAAACCGCACTTCCGGTAGTCTAGCTGCAAGAGAAATGCCTTAAATTGCCGTTTGAAGCTTCAACTTTGGGTTCCCAGTTCACGTTATTTGGGTATCGAAAAAAAAAGTCGATTAAGATTTGTCATTTTTGGTAGTGGTTTTATTAGCCTATTAGATGCACAATGAGTTGGAGAATCTGATAAACCCCACTTCCGGTAGTCTAGCTGCAAGAGAAATGCCTTAAATTGCCGTTTGAAGCTTCAACTTTGGGTCCCCAGTTCACGTCATTTGGGTATCGAAAAAAAAAGTCGATTAAGATTTGTCATTTTTGGTAGTGATTTTATTAGCCTATTAGATGCACAATGAGTTGGAGAATCTGATAAACCCCACTTCCGGTAGTCTAGCTGCAAGAGAAATGCCTTAAATTGCCGTTTGAAGCTTCAACTTTGGGTTCCCAGTTCACGTTATTTGGGTATCGAAAAAAAAAGTCGTTTAAGATTTGTCATTTTTGGTAATGATTTTATTAGCCTATTAGATGCACAATGAGTTGGAGAATATGATAAACCCCACTTCCGGTAGTCTAGCTGCAAGAGAAATGCCTTAAATTGCCGTTTGAAGCTTCAACTTTGGGTTCCCAGTTCACGTTATTTGGGTATCGAAAAAAAAAGTCGTTTAAGATTTGTCATTTTTGGTAGTGATTTTATTAGCCTATTTGATGCACAATGAGTTGGAGAATCTGATAAACCCCACTTCCGGTAGTCTAGCTGCAAGAGAAATGCCTTAAATTGCCGTTTGAATCTTCAACTTTGGGTTCCCAGTTCACGTTATTTGGGTATCGAAAAAAAAAGTCGTTTAAGATTTGTCATTTTTGGTAGTGATTTTATTAGCCTATTAGATGCACAATGAGTTGGAGAATCTGATAAACCCCACTTCCGGTAGTCTAGCTGCAAGAGAAATGCCTTAAATTGCCGTTTGAAGCTTCAACTTTGGGTTCCCAGTTCACGTTATTTGGGTATCGAAAAAAAAAGTCTTTTAAGATTTGTCATTTTTGGTAGTGATTTTATTAGCCTATTAGATGCACAATGAGTTGGAGAATCTGATAAACCCCACTTCCGGTAGTCTAGCTGCAAGGGAAATGCCTTAAATTGCCGTTTGAAGCTTCAACTTTGGGTCCCCATTTCACGTTATTTTGGTATCGAAAAAAAAAGTCGATTAAGATTTGTCATTTTTGGTAGTGATTTTATTCGCCCATTAGATGCACAATGAGTTGGAGAATCTGATAAACCCCACTTCCGGTAGTCTAGCTGCAAGAGAAATGCCTTAAATTGCCGTTTGAAGCTTCAACTTTGGGTTCCCAGTTCACGTTATTTGGGTATCGAAAAAAAAAGTCGTTTAAGATTTGTCATTTTTGGTAGTGATTTTATTAGCCTATTAGATGCACAATGAGTTGGAGAATCAGATAAACCCCACTTCCGGTAGTCTAGCTGCAAGAGAAATGCCTTAAATTGCCGTTTGAAGCTTCAACTTTGGGTTCCCAGTTCACGTTATTTGGGTATCGAAAAAAAAAGTCGATTAAGATTTGTCGTTTTTGGTAGTGATTTTATTAGCCTATTAGATGCACAATGAGTTGGAGAATCAGATAAACCCCACTTCCGGTAGTCTAGCTGCAAGAGAAATGCCTTAAATTGCCGTTTGAAGCTTCAACTTTGGGTTCCCAGTTCAGGTTATTTGGGTATCGAAAAAAAAAGTCGTTTAAGATTTGTCATTTTCGGTAGTGATTTTATTAGCCTAGGAGATGCACAATGAGTTGGAGAATCTGATAAACCCCACTTCCGGTAGTCTAGCTGCAAGAGAAATGCCTTAAATTGCCGTTTGAAGCTTCAACTTTGGGTTCCCAGTTCAGGTTATTTGGGTATCGTAAAAAAAAGTCGATTAAGATTTGTCATTTTTGGTAGTGATTTTATTAGCCTATTAGAATCACAATGAGTTGGAGAATCTGATAAACCCCACTTCCGGTAGCCTAGCTGCAAGAGAAATTTCTTAAATTGCCGTTTGAAGCTTCAACTTTGGGTTCCCAGTTCACGTTATTTAGGTATCGAAAAAAAAAGTCGATTAAGATTTGTCATTTTTGGTAGTGATTTTATTAGCCTATTAGATGCACAATGAGTTGGAGAATCAGATAAACCCCACTTCCGGTAGTCTAGCTGCAAGAGAAATGCCTTAAATTTCCGTTTGAAGCTTCAACTTTGGGTTCCCAGTTCACGTTATTTGGGTATCGAAAAAAAAAGTCGATTAAGATTTGTCGTTTTTGGTAGTGATTTTATTAGCCTATTAGATGCACAATGAGTTGGAGAATCTGATAAACCCCACTTCCGGGAGTCTAGCTGCAAGAGAAATGCCTTAAATTGCCGTTTGAAGCTTCAACTTTGGGTTCCCAGTTCACGTTATTTGGGTATCGTAAAAAAAAGTCGATTAAGATTTGTCATTTTTGGTAGTGATTTTCTTAGCCTATTAGATGCACAATGAGTTGGAGAATCTGATAAACCCCACTTCCGGTAGTCTAGCTGCAAGAGAAATGCCTTAATTTGCCGTTTGAAGCTCCAACTTTGGGTTCCCAGTTCACGTTATTTGGGTATCGAAAAAAAAAGTCGATTAAGATTTGTCATTTTTGGTAGTGATTTTATTAGCCTATTAGATGCACAATGAGTTGGAGAATCAGATAAACCACACTTCCGGTAGTCTAGCTGCAAGAGAAATGCCTTAAATTGCCGTTTGAAGCTTCAACTTTGGGTTCCCAGTTCACGTTATTTGGGTATCGAAAAAAAAAGTCGTTTAAGATTTGTCATTTTTGGTAGTGATTTTATCAGCCTATGAGATGCACAATGAGTTGGAGAATCTGATAAACCCCACTTCCGGTAGTCTAGCTGCAAGAGAAATGCCTTAAATTTCCGTTTGAAGCTTCAACTTTGGGATCCCAGTTCAGGTTATTTCGGTATCGTAAAAAAAAGTCGATTAAGATTTGTCATTTTTGGTAGTGATTTTATTAGCCTATTAGATGCACAATGAGTTGGAGAACCTGATAAACCCCACTTCCGGTAGCCTAGCTGCAAGGGAAATGCCTTAAATTGCCGTTTGAAGCTACAACTTTGGGTTCCCAGTTCAGGTTATTTGGGTATCGAAAAAAAAAGTCGATTAAGATTTGTCATTTTTGGTAGTGATTTTATTAGCCTATTAGATGCACAATGAGTTGGAGAATCAGATAAACCCCACTTCCGGTAGCCTAGCTGCAAGAGAAATGCCTTAAATTGCCGTTTGAAGCTTCAACTTTGGGTTCCCAGTTCACGTTATTTGGGTATCGAAAAAAAAAGTCGATTAAGATTTGTCATTTTTGGTAGTGATTTTATTAGCCTATTAGATGCACAATGAGTTGGAGAATCTGATAAACCCCACTTCCGATAGCCTAGCTGCAAGAGAAATGCCTTAAATTGCCGTTTGAAGCTTCAACTTTGGGTTCCCAGTTCACGTTATTTGCGTATCGTAAAAAAAAGTCGATTAAGATTTGTCATTTTTGGTAGTGATTTTATTAGCCTATTAGATGCACAATGAGTTGGAGAATCTGATAAACCCCACTTCCGGGAGTCTAGCTGCAAGAGATATGCCTTAATTTGCCGTTTGAAGCTTCAACTTTGGGTTCCCAGTTCACGTTATTTTGGTATCGAAAAAAAAAGTCGATTAAGATTTGTCATTTTTGGTAGTGATTTTATTAGCCTATTAGAATCACAATGAGTTGGAGAATCTGATAAACCCCACTTCCGGTAGCCTAGCTGCAAGAGAAATTTCTTAAATTGCCGTTTGAAGCTTCAACTTTGGGTTCCCAGTTCACGTCATTTGGGTATCGGAAAAAAAAGTCGATTAAGATTTGTCATTTTTGGTAGTGATTTTATTAGCCTATTAGATGCACAATGAGTTGGAGAATCTGATAAACCCCACTTCCGGGAGTCTAGCTGCAAGAGAAATGCCTTAAATTGCCGTTTGAAGCTTCAACTTTGGGTTCCCAGTTCACGTTATTTGGGTATCGTAAAAAAAAGTCGATTAAGATTTGTCATTTTTGGTAGTGATTTTATTAGCCTATGAGATGCACAATGAGTTGGAGAATCTGATAAACCCCACTTCCGGTAGTCTAGCTGCAAGAGAAATGCCTTAAATTGCCGTTTGAAGCTTCAACTTTGGGTTCCCAGTTCACGTTATTTGGGTATCGAAAAAAACAGTCGTTTAAGATTTGTCATTTTTGGTAGTGATTTTATTAGCCTATTAGATGCACAATGAGTTGGAGAATCTGATAAACCCCACTTCCGGTAGTCTAGCTGCAAGAGAAATGCCTTAATTTGCCGTTTGAAGCTTCAACTTTGGGTTCCCAGTTCACGTTATTTGGGTATCGAAAAAAAAAGTCGTTTAAGATTTGTCATTTTTGGTACTGATTTTATTAGCCTATTAGATGCACAATGAGTTGGAGAATCTGACAAACCCCACTTCCGGTAGTCTAACTGCAAGAGAAATGCCTTAAATTGCCGTTTGAAGCTTCAACTTTGGGTTCCCAGTTCACGTTATTTGGGTATCGAAAAAAAAAGTCGATTAAGATTTGTCATTTTTGGTAGTGATTTTATTAGCCTATTAGATGCACAATGAGTTGGAGAATCAGATAAACCACACTTCCGGCAGTCTAGCTGCAAGAGAAATGCCTTAAATTGCCGTTTGAAGCTTCAACTTTGGGTTCCAAGTTCACGTTATTTGGGTATCGAAAAAAAACGTCGTTTAAGATTTGTCATTTTTGGTAGTGATTTTATTAGCCTATTAGATGCACAATGAGTTGGAGAATCTGATAAACCCCACTTCCGATAGCCTAGCTGCAAGAGAAATGCCTTAAATTGCCGTTTGAAGCTTCAACTTTGGGTTCCCAGTTCACGTTATTTGGGTATCGTAAAAAAAAGTCGATTAAGATTTGTCATTTTTGGTAGTGATTTTATTAGCCTATTAGATGCACAATGAGTTGGAGAATCAGATAAACCCCACTTCCGGTAGTCTAGCTGCAAGAGAAATGCCTTAAATTGCCGTTTGAAGCTTCAACTTTGGGTTCCCAGTTCACGTTATTTGCGTATCGTAAAAAAAAGTCGATTAAGATTTGTCATTTTTGGTAGTGATTTTATTAGCCTATTAGATGCACAATGAGTTGGAGAATCTGATAAACCCCACTTCCGGTAGTCTAGCTGCAAGAGAAATGCCTTAAATTGCCGTTTGAAGCTTCAACTTTGGGTTCCCAGTTCACGTTATTTGGGTATCGTAAAAAAAAGTCGATTAAGATTTGTCATTTTTGGTAGTGATTTTATTAGCCTATTAGATGCACAATGAGTTGGAGAATCTGATAAACCCCACTTCCGGTAGTCTAGCTGCAAGAGAAATGCCTTAAATTGCCGTTTGAATCTTCAACTTTGCTTTCCCAGTTCACGTTATTTGGGTATTGTAAAAAAAAGTCGATTAAGATTTGTCATTTTTGGTAATGATTTTATTAACCTATTAGATGCACAATGAGTTGGAGAATCAGATAAACCACACTTCCGGCAGTCTAGCTGCAAGAGAAATGCCTTAAATTGCCGTTTGAAGCTTCAACTTTGGGTTCCCAGTTCACGTTATTTGGGTATCGAAAAAAAAAGTCGTTTCAGATTTGTCATTTTTGGTAGTGATTTTATCAGCCTATGAGATGCACAATGAGTTGGAGAATCTGATAAACCCCACTTCCGGTAGTCTAGGTGCAAGAGAAATGCCTTAAATTTCCGTTTGAAGCTTCAACTTTGGGATCCCAGTTCAGGTTATTTCGGTATCGTAAAAAAAAGTCGATTAAGATTTGTCATTTTTGGTAGTGATTTTATTAGCCTATTAGATGCACAATGAGTTGGAGAACCTGATAAACCCCACTTCCGGTAGCCTAGCTGCAAGGGAAATGCCTTAAGTTGCCGTTTGAAGCTACAACTTTGGGTTCCCAGTTCAGGTTATTTGGGTATCGAAAAAAAAAGTCGATTAAGATTTGTCATTTTTGGTAGTGATTTTATTAGCCTATTAGATGCACAATGAGTTGGAGAATCTGATAAATCCCACTTCCGGTAGTCTAGCTGCAAGAGAAATGCCTTAAATTGCCGTTTGAAGCTTCAACTTTGGGTTCCCAGTTCACGTTATTTGGGTATCGTAAAAAAAAGTCGATTAAGATTTGTCATTTTTGGTAGTGATATTATTAGCCTATTAGATGCACAATGAGTTGGAGAATCTGATAAACCCCACTTCCGATAGCCTAGCTGCAAGAGAAATGCCTTAAATTGCCGTTTGAAGCTTCAACTTTGGGTTCCCAGTTCACGTTATTTGGGTATCGTAAAAAAAAGTCGATTAAGATTTGTCATTTTTGGTAGTGATTTTATTAGCCTATTAGATGCACAATGAGTTGGAGAATCAGATAAACCCCACTTCCGGTAGTCTAGCTGCAAGAGAAATGCCTTAAATTGCCGTTTGAAGCTTCAACTTTGGGTTCCCAGTTCACGTTATTTGCGTATCGTAAAAAAAAGTCGATTAAGATTTGTCATTTTTGGTAGTGATTTTATTAGCCTATTAGATGCACAATGAGTTGGAGAATCTGATAAACCCCACTTCCGGTAGTCTAGCTGCAAGAGAAATGCCTTAAATTGCCGTTTGAAGCTTCAACTTTGGGTTCCCAGTTCACGTTATTTGGGTATCGTAAAAAAAAGTCGATTAAGATTTGTCATTTTTGGTAGTGATTTTATTAGCCTATTAGATGCACAATGAGTTGGAGAATCTGATAAACCCCACTTCCGGTAGTCTAGCTGCAAGAGAAATGCCTTAAATTGCCGTTTGAAGCTTCAACTTTGCTTTCCCAGTTCACGTTATTTGGGTATTGTAAAAAAAAGTCGATTAAGATTTGTCATTTTTGGTAATGATTTTATTAACCTATTAGATGCACAATGAGTTGGAGAATCTGATAAACCCCACTTCCGGTAGTCTAGCTGCAATGAAATGCCTTAAATTGCCGTTTGAAGCTTCAACTTTGGGTTCCCAGTTCACGTTATTTGGGTATCGTAAAAAAAAGTCGATTAAGATTTGTCATTTTTGGTAGTGATTTTCTTAGCCTATTAGATGCACAATGAGTTGGAGAATCTGATAAACCCCACTTCCGGTACTCTAGCTGCAAGAGATATGCCTTAAATTGCCGTTTGAAGCTTCAACTTTGGGTTCCCAGTTCACGTTATTTTGGTATCGAAAAAAAAAGTCGATTAAGATTTGTCATTTTTGGTAGTGATTTTATTAGCCTATTAGATGCACAATGAGTTGGAGAATCTGATAAACCCCACTTCCGGTAGTCTAGCTGCAAGAGAAATGCCTTAAATTGCCGTTTGAAGCTTCAACTTTGGGTTCCCAGTTCACTTTATTTGTGTATCGTAAAAAAAAGTCGATTAAGATTTGTCATTTTTGGTAGTGATTTTATTAGCCTATTAGATGCACAATGAGTTGGAGAATCAGATAAACCCCACTTCCGGTAGTCTAGCTGCAAGTGAAATGCCTTAAATTGCCGTTTGAAGCTTCAACTTTGGGTTCCAAATTCACGTTATTTGGGTATCGAAAAAAAAAGTCGATTAAGATTTGTCATTTTTGGTAGTGATTTTATTAGCCTATTAGATGCACAATGAGTTGGAGAATCAGATAGACCCCACTTCCGGTAGCCTAGCTGCAAGAGAAATGCCTTAAATTGCGTTTGATGCTTCAACTTTGGGTTCCCAGTTCACGTTATTTGGGTATCGAAAAAAAAAGTCGATTAAGATTTGTCATTTTTGGCAGTGATTTTATTAGCCTATTAGATGCACAATGAGTTGGAGAATCAGATAAACCCCACTTCCGGTAGCCTAGCTGCAAGAGAAATGCCTTAAATTGCCGTTTGAAGCTTCAACTTTGGGTTCCCAGTTCACTTTATTTTGGTATCGTAAAAAAAAGTCGATTAAGATTTGTCATTTTTGGTAGTGATTTTATTAGCCTATTAGATGCACAATGAGTTGGAGAATCAGATAAACCCCACTTCCGGTAGTCTAGCTGCAAGAGAAATGCCTTAAATTGCCGTTTGAAGCTTCAACTTTGGGTTCCCAGTTCACGTTATTTGGGTATCGTAAAAAAAAGTCGATTAAGATTTGTCATTTTTGGTAGTGATTTTATTAGCCTATTAGATGCACAATGAGTTGGAGAATCAGATAAACCCCACTTCCGGTAGTCTAGCTGCAAGAGAAATGCCTTAAATTGCCGTTTGAAGCTTCAACTTTGGGTTCCCAGTTCACGTTATTTGGGTATCGAAAAAAAATGTCGATTAAGATTTGTCATTTTTGGTAGTGATTTTATTAGCCTATTAGATGCACAATGAGTTGGAGAATCTGATAAACCCCACTTCCGGTAGTCTAGCTGCAAGAGAAATGCCTTAAATTGCCGTTTGAAGCTTCAACTTTGGGTTCCCAGTTCACGTTATTTGGGTATCGTAAAAAAAAGTCTATTAAGATTTGTCATTTTTGGTAGTGATTTTATTAGCCTATTAGATGCACAATGAGTTGGAGAATCAGATAAACCCCACTTCCGGTAGCCTAGCTGCAAGGGAAATGCCTTAAATTGCCGTTTGAAGCTTCAACTTTGGGTTCCCAGTTCACGTTATTTGGGTATCGTAAAAAAAAGTCGATTAAGATTTGTCATTTTTGGTAGTGATTTTATTAGCCTATTAGATGCACAATGAGTTGGAGAATCTGATAAACCCCACTTCCGGTAGTCTAGCTGCAAGAGAAATGCCTTAAATTGCCATTTGAAGCTTCAACTTTGGGTTCCCAGTTCACTTTATTTGGGTATCGTAAAAAAAAGTCGATTAAGATTTGTCATTTTTGGTAGTGATTTTATTAGCCTATTAGATGCACAATGAGTTGGAGAATCAGATAAACCGCACTTCCGGTAGTCTAGCTGCAAGAGAAATGCCTTAAATTGCCGTTTGAAGCTTCAACTTTGGGTTCCCAGTTCACGTTATTTGGGTATCGAAAAAAAAAGTCGATTAAGATTTGTCATTTTTGGTAGTGATTTTATTAGCCTATTAGATGCACAATGATTTGGAGAATCAGATAGACCCCACTTCCGGTAGCCTAGCTGCAAGAGAAATGCCTTAAATTGCGTTTGATGCTTCAACTTTGTGTTCCCAGTTCACGTTATTTGGGTATCGAAAAAAAAAGTCGATTAAGATTTGTCATTTTTGGCAGTGATTTTATTAGCCTATTAGATGCACAATGAGTTGGAGAATCAGATAAACCCCACTTCCGGTAGCCTAGCTGCAAGAGAAATGCCTTAAATTGCCGTTTGAAGCTTCAACTTTGGGTTCCCAGTTCACTTTATTTTGGTATCGTAAAAAAAAGTCGATTAAGATTTGTCATTTTTGGTAGTGATTTTATTAGCCTATTAGATGCACAATGAGTTGGAGAATCAGATAAACCCCACTTCCGGTAGTCTAGCTGCAAGAGAAATGCCTTAAATTGCCGTTTGAAGCTTCAACTTTGGGTTCCCAGTTCACGTTATTTGGGTATCGTAAAAAAAAGTCGATTAAGATTTGTCATTTTTGGTAGTGATTTTATTAGCCTATTAGATGCACAATGAGTTGGAGAATCAGATAAACCCCACTTCCGGTAGTCTAGCTGCAAGAGAAATGCCTTAAATTGCCGTTTGAAGCTTCAACTTTGGGTTCCCAGTTCACGTTATTTGGGTATCGAAAAAAAATGTCGATTAAGATTTGTCATTTTTGGTAGTGATTTTATTAGCCTATTAGATGCACAATGAGTTGGAGAATCTGATAAACCCCACTTCCGGTAGTCTAGCTGCAAGAGAAATGCCTTAAATTGCCGTTTGAAGCTTCAACTTTGGGTTCCCAGTTCACGTTATTTGGGTATCGTAAAAAAAAGTCTATTAAGATTTGTCATTTTTGGTAGTGATTTTATTAGCCTATTAGATGCACAATGAGTTGGAGAATCAGATAAACCCCACTTCCGGTAGTCTAGTTGCAAGAGAAATGCCTTAAATTGCCGTTTGAAGCTTCAACTTTGGGTTCCCAGTTCACGTTATTTGGGTATCGAAAAAAAAAGTCGATTAAGATTAGTCATTTTTGGTAGTGATTTTATAAGCCTATTAGATGCACAATGAGTTGGAGAATCAGATAAACCTCACTTCCGGTAGTCTAGCTGCAAGAGAAATGCCTTAAATTGCCGTTTGAAGCTTCAACTTTGGGTTCCCAGTTCACGTTATTTGGGTATCGTAAAAAAAAGTCGATTAAGATTTGTCATTTTTGGTAGTGATTTTATTAGCCTATTAGATGCACAATGAGTTGGAGAATCTGATAAAAGCCACTTCCGGTAGCCTAGCTGCAAGTGAAATGCCTTAAATTGCCGTTTGAAGCTTCAACTTTGGGTTCCCAGTTCACGTTATTTGGGTATCGAAAAAAAAAGTCGATTAAGATATGTCATTTTTGGTAGTGATTTTATTAGCCTATTAGATGCACAATGAGTTGGAGAATCTGATAAACCCCACTTCCGGTAGTCTAGCTGCAAGAGAAATGCCTTAAATTGCCGTTTGAAGCTTCAACTTTGGGTTCCCAGTTCACGTTATTTGGGTATCGAAAAAAAAAGTCGATTAAGATTTGTCATTTTTGGTAGTGATTTTATTAGCCTATTAGATGCACAATGAGTTGGAGAACCTGATAAACCCCTCTTCCGGTAGCCTAGCTGCTAGGGAAATGCCTTAAATTGCCGTTTGATGCTTCAACTTTGGGTTCCCAGTTCACGTTATTTGCGTATCGTAAAAAAAAGTCGATTAAGATTTGTCATTTTTGGTAGTGATTTTATTAGCCTATTAGATGCACAATGAGTTGGAGAATCTGATAAACCCCACTTCCGGTAGTCTAGCTGCAAGAGAAATGCCTTAAATTGCCGTTTGAAGCTTCAACTTTGGGTTCCCAGATCAGGTTATTTGGGCATCGTAAAAAAAAGTCGATTAAGATTTGTCATTTTTGGTAGTGATTTTATTAGCCTATTAGATGCACAATGAGTTGGAGAATCTGATAAACCCCACTTCCGGTAGTCTAGCTGCAAGAGAAATGCCTTAAATTGCCGTTTGAAGCTTCAACTTTGGGTTCCCACTTCACGTTATTTGGGTATCGTAAAAAAAAGTCGATTAAGATTTGTCCTTTTTGGTAGTGATTTTATTAGCCTATTAGATGCACAATGAGTTGGAGAATCTGATAAACCCCACTTCCGGTAGTCTAGCTGCAAGAGAAATGCCTTAAATTGCCGTTTGAAGCTTCAACTTTGGGTTCCCAGTTCACGTTATTTGGGTATCGAAAAAAAAAGTCGATTAAGATTTGTCATTTTTGGTAGTGATTTTATTAGCCTATTAGATGCACAATGAGTTGGAGAACCTGATAAACCCCTCTTCCGGTAGCCTAGCTGCTAGGGAAATGCCTTAAATTGCCGTTTGAAGCTTCAACTTTGGGTTCCCAGTTCACGTTATTTGGGTATCGTAAAAAAAAGTCGATTAAGATTTGTTATTTTTGGTAGTGATTTTATTAGCCTATTAGATGCACAATGAGTTGGAGAATCTGATAAACCCCACTTCCGGTAGTCTAGCTGCAAGAGAAATGCCTTTAATTGCCGTTTGAAGCTTCAACTTTGGGTTCCCAGTTCACGCTATTTGGGTATCGTAAAAAAAAGTCGATTAAGATTTGTCATTTTCGGTAGTGATTTTATTCGCCTATTAGATGCACAATGAGTTGGAGAATCTGATAAACCCCACTTCTGGTAGTCTAGCTGCAAGAGAAATGCCTTAAATTGCCGTTTGAAGCTTCAACTTTGGGTTCCCAGTTCACGCTATTTGGGTATCGTAAAAAAAAGTCGATTAAGATTTGTCATTTTTGGTAGTGATTTTATTCGCCTATTAGATGCACAATGAGTTGGAGAATCTGATAAACCCCACTTCCGGTACTCTAGCTGCAAGAGAAATGCCTTAAATTGCCGTTTGAAGCTTCAACTTTGGGTTCCCAGTTCACGCTATTTGGGTATCGTAAAAAAAAGTCGATTAAGATTTGTCATTTTTGGTAGTGATTTTATTCGCCTATTAGATGCACAATGAGTTGGAGAATCTGATAAACCCCACTTCCGGTACTCTAGCTGCAAGAGAAATGCCTTAAATTGCCGTTTGAAGCTTCAACTTTGGGTTCCCAGTTCACGCTATTTGGGTATCGTAAAAAAAAGTCGATTAAGATTTGTCATTTTCGGTAGTGATTTTATTCGCCTATTAGATGCACAATGAGTTGGAGAATCTGATAAACCCCATTTCTTGTAGTCTAGCTGCAAGAGAAATGCCTTAAATTGCCGTTTGAAGCTTCAACTTTGGGTTCCCAGTTCACGTTATTTGGTTATCGAAAAAAAAAGTCGATTAAGATTTGTCATTTTTGGTAGTGATTTTATTAGCCTATTAGATGCACAATGAGTTTGAGAATCTGATAAACCCCACTTCCGGTAGTCTAGCTGCAAGAGAAATGCCTTAAATTGCCGTTTGAAACTTCAACTTTGGGTTCCCAGTTCACGTTATTTGGGTATCGAAAAAAAAAGTCGATTATGATTTGTCATTTTTGGTAGTGATTTTATTAGCCTATTAGATGCACAATGAGTTGGAGAATCTGATAAACCCCACTTCCGGTAGTCTAGCTGCAAGAGAAATGCCTTAAATTGCCGTTTGAAGCTTCAACTTTGGTTTCCCAGTTCACGCTATTTGGGTATCGTAAAAAAAAGTCGATTAAGATTTGTCATTTTTGGTAGTGATTTTATTCGCCTATTAGATGCACAATGAGTTGGAGAATCTGATAAACCCCACTTCCGGTAGTCTAGCTGCAAGAGAAATGCCTTAAATTGCCGTTTGAAGCTTCAACTTTGGGTTCCCAGTTCACGCTATTTGGGTATCGTAAAAAAAAGTCGATTAAGATTTGTCATTTTTGGTAGTGATTTTATTCGCCTATTAGATGCACAATGAGTTGGAGAATCTGATAAACCCCACTTCCGGTAGTCTAGCTGCAAGAGAAATGCCTTAAATTGCCGTTTGAAGCTTCAACTTTGGGTTCCCAGTTCACGCTATTTGGGTATCGTAAAAAAAAGTCGATTAAGATTTGTCATTTTTGGTAGTGATTTTATTAGCCTATTAGATGCACAATGAGTTGGAGAATCTGATAAACCCCACTTCCGGTAGTCTAGCTGCAAGAGAAATGCCTTAAATTGCCGTTTGAAGCTTCAACTTTGGGTTCCCAGTTCACGCTATTTGGGTATCGTAAAAAAAAGTCGATTAAGATTTGTCATTTTTGGTAGTGATTTTATTCGCCTATTAGATGCACAATGAGTTGGAGAATCTGATACACCCCACTTCCGGTACTCTAGCTGCAAGAGAAATGCCTTAAATTGCCGTTTGAAGCTTCAACTTTGGGTTCCCAGTTCAGGTTATTTGGGTAATGAAAAAAAAAGTCGATTAAGATTTGTCATTTTTGGTAGTGATTTTATTAGCCTATTAGATGCACAATGAGATGGAGAATCTGATAAACCCCACTTCCGGTAGTCTAGCTGCAAGAGAAATGCCTTAAATTGCCGTTTGAAGCTTCAACTTTGGGTTCCCAGTTCACGTTATTTGGGTATCGTAAAAAAAAGTCGATTAAAATTTGTCATTTTTGGTAGTGATTTTATTAGCCTATTAGATGCACAATGAGTTGGAGAATCTGATAAACCCCATTTCTTGTAGTCTAGCTGCAAGAGAAATGCCTTAAATTGCCGTTTGAAGCTTCAACTTTAGGTTCCCAGTTCACGTTATTTGGTTATCGAAAAAAAAAGTCGATTAAGATTTGTCATTTTTGGTAGTGATTTTATAAGCCTATTAGATGCACAATGAGTTTGAGAATCTGATAAACCCCACTTCCGGTAGTCTAGCTGCAAGAGAAATGCCTTAAATTGCCGTTTGAAACTTCAACTTTGGGTTCCCAGTTCACGTTATTTGGGTATCGAAAAAAAAAGTCGATTATGATTTGTCATTTTTGGTAGTGATTTTATTAGCCTATTAGATGCACAATGAGTTGGAGAATCTGATAAACCCCACTTCCGGTAGTCTAGCTGCAAGAGAAATGCCTTAAATTGCCGTTTGAAGCTTCAACTTTGGGTTCCCAGTTCACGTTATTTGGGTATCGTAAAAAAAAGTCGATTAAGATTTGTCATTTTTGGTAGTGATTTTATTAGCCTATTAGATGCACAATGAGTTGGAGAATCTGATAAACCCCACTTCCGGTAGCCTAGCTGCAAGAGAAATGCCTTAAATTGCCGTTTGAAGCTTCAACTTTGGGTTCCCAGTTCACGTTATTTGGGTATCGAAAAAAAAAGTCGATTAAGATTTGTCATTTTTGGTAGTGATTTTATTAGCCTATTAGATGCACAATGAGTTGGAGAATCTGATAAACCCCACTTCCGGTAGCCTAGCTGCAAGAGAAATGCCTTAAATTGCCGTTTGAAGCTTCAACTTTGGGTTCCCAGTTCACATTATTTGGGTATCGTAAAAAAAAGTCGATTAAGATTTGTCATTTTTGCTAGTGATTTTATTAGCCTATTAGATGCACAATGAGTTATAGAATCTGATAAACCCCACTTCCGGTAGCCTAGATGCAAGAGAAATGCCTTAAATTGCCGTTTGAAGCTTCAACTTTGGGTTCCCAGTTCACGTTATTTGGGTATCGTAAAAAAAAGTCGATTAAGATTTGTCATTTTTGGTAGTGATTTTATTAGCCTATTAGATGCACAATGAGTTGGAGAATCTGATAAACCCACTTCCGGTAGTCTAGCTGCAAGAGAAATGCCTTAAATTGTCGTTTGAAGCTTCAACTTTGGGTTCCCAGTTCACGTTATTTGGGTATCGAAAAAAAAAGTCGATTAAGATTTGTCATTTTTGGTAGTGATTTTATTAGCCTATTAGATGCACAATGAGTTGGAGAATGTGATAAACCCCACTTCCGGTAGCCTAGCTGCAAGAGAAATGCCTTAAATTGCCGTTTGAAGCTTCAACTTTGGGTTCCCAGTTCACGTTATTTGGGTATCGTAAAAAAAAGTCGATTAAGATTTGTCATTTTTGGTAGTGATTTTATTCGCCTATTAGATGCACAATGAGTTGGAGAATCTGATAAACCCCACTTCCGGTAGTCTAGCTGCAAGAGAAATGCCTTAAATTGCCGTTTGAAGCTTCAACTTTGGGTTCCCAGTTCACGTTATTTGGGTATCGTAAAAAAAAGTCGATTAAGATTTGTCATTTTTGGTAGTGATTTTATTCGCCTATTAGATGCACAATGAGTTGGAGAATCTGATAAACCCCACTTCCGGTAGTCTAGCTGCAAGAGAAATGCCTTAAATTGCCGTTTGAAGCTTCAACTTTGGGTTCCCAGTTCACGTTATTTGGGTATCGTAAAAAAAAGTCGATTAAGATTTGTCATTTTTGGTAGTGATTTTATTCGCCTATTAGATGCACAATGAGTTGGAGAATCTGATAAACCCCTTCTTCCGGTAGTCTAGCTGCAAGAGAAATGCCTTAAATTGCCGTTTGAAGCTTCAACTTTGGGTTCCCAGTTCACGTTATTTGGGTATCGTAAAAAAAAGTCGATTAAGATTTGTCATTTTTGGTAGTGATTTTATTCGCCTATTAGATGCACAATGAGTTGGAGAATCTGATAAACCCCTTCTTCCGGTAGTCTAGCTGCAAGAGAAATGCCTTAAATTGCCGTTTGAAGCTTCAACTTTGGGTTCCCAGTTCACGTTATTTGGGTATCGTAAAAAAAAGTCGATTAAGATTTGTCATTTTTGGTAGTGATTTTATTCGCCTATTAGATGCACAATGAGTTGGAGAATCTGATAAACCCCTTCTTCCGGTAGTCTAGCTGCAAGAGAAATGCCTTAAATTGCCGTTTGAAGCTTCAACTTTGGGTTCCCAGTTCACGTTATTTGGGTATCGTAAAAAAAAGTCGATTAAGATTTGTCATTTTTGGTAGTGATTTTATTCGCCTATTAGATGCACAATGAGTTGGAGAATCTGATAAACCCCACTTCCGGTAGTCTAGCTGCAAGAGAAATGCCTTGAATTGCCGTTTGAAGCTTCAACTTTGGGTTCCCAGTTCACGCTATTTGGGTATCGTAAAAAAAAGTCGATTAAGATTTGTCATTTTTGGTAGTGATTTTATTCGCCTATTAGATGCACAATGAGTTGGAGAATCTGATAAACCCCACTTCCGGTAGTCTAGCTGCAAGCGAAATGCCTTAAATTGCCGTTTGAAGCTTCAACTTTGGGTTCCCAGTTCACGCTATTTGGGTATCGTAAAAAAAAGTCGATTAAGATTTGTCATTTTTGGTAGTGATTTTATTCGCCTATTAGATGCACAATGAGTTGGAGAATCTGATAAACCCCACTTCCGGTAGTCTAGCTGCAAGAGAAATGCCTTAAATTGCCGTTTGAAGCTTCAACTTTGGGTTCCCAGTTCACGCTATTTGGGTATCGTAAAAAAAAGTCGATTAAGATTTGTCATTTTTGGTAGTGATTTCATTCGCCTATTAGATGCACAATGAGTTGGAGAATCTGATAAACCCCACTTCCGGTAGTCTAGCTGCAAGAGAAATGCCTTAAATTGCCGTTTGAAGCTTCAACTTTGGGTTCCCAGTTCACGCTATTTAGGTACCGTAAAAAAAAGTCGATTAAGATTTGTCATTTTTGGTAGTGATTTTATTCGCCTATTAGATGCGCAATGAGTTGGAGAATCTGATAAACCCCACTTCCGGTAGTCTAGCTGCAAGAGAAATGCCTTAAATTGCCGTTTGAAGCTTCAACTTTGGGTTCCCAGTTCACGCTATTTGGGTATCGTAAAAAAAAGTCGATTAAGATTTGTCATTTTTGGTAGTGATTTTATTCGCCTATTAGATGCACAATGAGTTGGAGAATCTGATAAACCCCACTTCCGGTAGTCTAGCTGCAAGAGAAATGCCTTAAATTGCCGTTTGAAGCTTCAACTTTGGGTTCCCAGTTCACGCTATTTGGGTATCGTAAAAAAAAGTCGATTAAGATTTGTCATTTTTGGTAGTGATTTTATTCGCCTATTAGATGCACAATGAGTTGGAGAATCTGATACACCCCACTTCCGGTAGTCTACCTGCAAGAGAAATGCCTTAAATTGCCGTTTGAAGCTTCAACATTGGGTTCCCAGTTCAGGCTATTTGGGTACCGTAAAAAAAAGTCGATTAAGATTTGTCATTTTTGGTAGTGATTTTATTCGCCTATTAGATGCACAATGAGTTGGAGAATCTGATACACCCCACTTCCGGTAGTCTAGCTGCAAGAGAAATGCCTTAAATTGCCGTTTGAAGCTTCAACTTTGGGTTCCCAGTTCACGCTATTTGGGTACCGTAAAAAAAAGTCGATTAAGATTTGTCATTTTTGGTAGTGATTTTATTCGCCTATTAGATGCACAATGAGTTGGAGAATCTGATAAACCCCACTTCCGGTAGTCTAGCTGCAAGAGAAATGCCTTAAATTGCCGTTTGAAGCTTCAACTTTGGGTTCCCAGTTCACGCTATTTGGATATCGTAAAAAAAAGTCGATTAAGATTTGTCATTTTTGGTAGTGATTTTATTCGCCTATTAGATGCACAATGAGTTGGAGAATCTGATACACCCCACTTCCGGTAGTCTAGCTGCAAGAGAAATGCCTTAAATTGCCGTTTGAAGCTTCAACTTTGGGTTCCCAGTTCACGCTATTTGGGTACCGTAAAAAAAAGGCGATTAAGATTTGTCATTTTTGGTAGTGATTTTATTCGCCTATTAGATGCACAATGAGTTGGAGAATCTGATACACCCCACTTCCGGTAGTCTAGCTGCAAGAGAAATGCCTTAAATTGCCGTTTGAAGCTTCAACTTTGGGTTCCCAGTTCACGCTATTTGGGTATCGTAAAAAAAAGTCGATTAAGATTTGTCATTTTTGGTAGTGATTTTATTCGCCTATTAGATGCACAATGAGTTGGAGAATCTGATACACCCCACTTCCGGTAGTCTAGCTGCAAGAGAAATGCCTTAAATTGCCGTTTGAAGCTTCAACTTTGGGTTCCCAGTTCACGCTATTTGGGTATCGTAAAAAAAAGTCGATTAAGATTTGTCATTTTTGGTAGTGATTTTATTCGCCTATTAGATGCACAATGAGTTGGAGAATCTGATACACCCCACTTCCGGTAGTCTAGCTGCAAGAGAAATGCCTTAAATTGCCGTTTGAAGCTTCAACTTTGGGTTCCCAGTTCACGCTATTTGGGTATCGTAAAAAAAAGTCGATTAAGATTTGTCATTTTTGGTAGTGATTTTATTCGCCTATTAGATGCACAATGAGTTGGAGAATCTGATACACCCCACTTCCGGTAGTCTAGCTGCAAGAGAAATGCCTTAAATTGCCGTTTGAAGCTTCAACTTTGGGTTCCCAGTTCACGCTATTTGGGTATCGTAAAAAAAAGTCGATTAAGATTTGTCATTTTTGGTAGTGATTTTATTCGCCTATTAGATGCACAATGAGTTGGAGAATCTGATAAACCCCACTTCCGGTAGTCTAGCTGCAAGAGAAATGCCTTAAATTGCCGTTTGAAGCTTCAACTTTGGGTTCCCAGTTCACGCTATTTGGGTATCGTAAAAAAAAGTCGATTAAGATTTGTCATTTTTGGTAGTGATTTTATTCGCCTATTAGATGCACAATGAGTTGGAGAATCTGATAAACCCCACTTCCGGTAGTCTAGCTGCAAGAGAAATGCCTTAAATTGCCGTTTGAAGCTTCAACTTTGGGTTCCCAGTTCACGCTATTTGGGTATCGTAAAAAAAAGTCGATTAAGATTTGTCATTTTTGGTAGTGATTTTATTCGCCTATTAGATGCACAATGAGTTGGAGAATCTGATACACCCCACTTCCGGTAGTCTAGCTGCAAGAGAAATGCCTTAAATTGCCGTTTGAAGCTTCAACTTTGGGTTCCCAGTTCACGCTATTTGGGTACCGTAAAAAAAAGTCGATTAAGATTTGTCATTTTTGGTAGTGATTTTATTCGCCTATTAGAAGCACAATGAGTTGGAGAATCTGATACACCCCACTTCCGGTAGTCTAGCTGCAAGAGAAATGCCTTAAATTGCCGTTTGAAGCTTCAACTTTGGGTTCCCAGTTCACGCTATTTGGATACCGTAAAAAAAAGTCGATTAAGATTTGTCATTTTTGGTAGTGATTTTATTCGCCTATTAGATGCACAATGAGTTGGAGAATCTGATACACCCCACTTCCGGTAGTCTAGCTGCAAGAGAAATGCCTTAAATTGCCTTTTGAAGCTTCAACTTTGGGTTCCCAGTTCACGCTATTTGGGTACCGTAAAAAAAAGTCGATTAAGATTTGTCATTTTTGGTAGTGATTTTATTCGCCTATTAGATGCACAATGAGTTGGAGAATCTGATACACCCCACTTCCGGTAGTCTAGCTGCAAGAGAAATGCCTTAAATTGCCGTTTGAAGCTTCAACTTTGGGTTCCCAGTTCACGCTATTTGGGTACCGTAAAAAAAAGTCGATTAAGATTTGTTATTTTTGGTAGTGATTTTATTCGCCTATTAGATGCACAATGAGTTGGAGAATCTGATAAACCCCACTTCCGGTAGTCTAGCTGCAAGAGAAATGCCTTAAATTGCCGTTTGAAGCTTCAACTTTGGGTTCCCAGTTCACGTTATTTGGGTATCGTAAAAAAAAGTCGATTAAAATTTGTCATTTTTGGTAGTGATTTTATTAGCCTATTAGATGCACAATGAGTTGGAGAATCTGATAAACCCCATTTCTTGTAGTCTAGCTGCAAGAGAAATGCCTTAAATTGCCGTTTGAAGCTTCAACTTTGGGTTCCCAGTTCACGTTATTTGGTTATCGAAAAAAAAAGTCGATTAAGATTTGTCATTTTTGGTAGTGATTTTATTAGCCTATTAGATGCACAATGAGTTTGAGAATCTGATAAACCCCACTTCCGGTAGTCTAGCTGCAAGAGAAATGCCTTAAATTGCCGTTTGAAACTTCAACTTTGGGTTCCCAGTTCACGTTATTTGGGTATCGAAAAAAAAAGTCGATTATGATTTGTCATTTTTGGTAGTGATTTTCTTAGCCTATTAGATGCACAATGAGTTGGAGAATCTGATAAACCCCACTTCCGGTAGTCTAGCTGCAAGAGAAATGCCTTAAATTGCCGTTTGAAGCTTCAACTTTGGGTTCCCAGTTCACGTTATTTGGGTATCGTAAAAAAAAGTCGATTAAGATTTGTCATTTTTGGTAGTGATTTTATTAGCCTATTAGATGCACAATGAGTTGGAGAATCTGATAAACCCCACTTCCGGTAGCCTAGCTGCAAGAGAAATGCCTTAAATTGCCGTTTGAAGCTTCAACTTTGGGTTCCCAGTTCACGTTATTTGGGTATCGAAAAAAAAAGTCGATTAAGATTTGTCATTTTTGGTAGTGATTTTATTAGCCTATTAGATGCACAATGAGTTGGAGAATCTGATAAACCCCACTTCCGGTAGCCTAGCTGCAAGAGAAATGCCTTAAATTGCCGTTTGAAGCTTCAACTTTGGGTTCCCAGTTCACGTTATTTGGGTATCGTAAAAAAAAGTCGATTAAGATTTGTCATTTTTGGTAGTAATTTTATTCGCCTATTAGATGCACAATGAGTTGGAGAATCTGATAAACCCCACTTCCGGTAGCCTAGCTGCAAGAGAAATGCCTTAAATTGCCGTTTGAAGCTTCAACTTTGGGTTCCCAGTTCACATTATTTGGGTATCGTAAAAAAAAGTCGATTAAGATTTGTCATTTTTGGTAGTGATTTTATTAGCCTATTAGATGCACAATGAGTTGGAGAATCTGATAAACCCCACTTCCGGTAGCCTAGATGCAAGAGAAATGCCTTAAATTGCCGTTTGAAGCTTCAACTTTGGGTTCCCAGTTCACGTTATTTGGGTATCGTAAAAAAAAGTCGATTAAGATTTGTCATTTTTGGTAGTGATTTTATTCGCCTATTAGATGCACAATGAGTTGGAGAATCTGATAAACCCACTTCCGATAGTCTAGCTGCAAGAGAAATGCCTTAAATTGTCGTTTGAAGCTTCAACTTTGGGTTCCCAGTTCACGTTATTTGGGTATCGAAAAAAAAAGTCGATTAAGATTTGTCATTTTTGGTAGTGATTTTATTCGCCTATTAGATGCACAATGAGTTGGAGAATGTGATAAACCCCACTTCCGGTAGCCTAGCTGCAAGAGAAATGCCTTAAATTGCCGTTTGAAGCTTCAACTTTGGGTTCCCAGTTCACGTTATTTGGGTATCGTAAAAAAAAGTCGATTAAGATTTGTCATTTTTGGTAGTGATTTTATTCGCCTATTAGATGCACAATGAGTTGGAGAATCTGATAAACCCCACTTCCGGTAGCCTAGATGCAAGAGAAATGCCTTAAATTGCCGTTTGAAGCTTCAACTTTGGGTTCCCAGTTCACGTTATTTGGGTATCGTAAAAAAAAGTCGATTAAGATTTGTCATTTTTGGTAGTGATTTTATTAGCCTATTAGATGCACAATGAGTTGGAGAATCTGATAAACCCACTTCCGGTAGTCTAGCTGCAAGAGAAATGCCTTAAATTGTCGTTTGAAGCTTCAACTTTGGGTTCCCAGTTCACGTTATTTGGGTATCGAAAAAAAAAGTCGATTAAGATTTGTCATTTTTGGTAGTGATTTTATTAGCCTATTAGATGCACAATGAGTTGGAGAATGTGATAAACCCCACTTCCGGTAGCCTAGCTGCAAGAGAAATGCCTTAAATTGCCGTTTGAAGCTTCAACTTTGGGTTCCCAGTTCACGTTATTTGGGTATCGTAAAAAAAAGTCGATTAAGATTTGTCATTTTTGGTAGTGATTTTATTCGCCTATTAGATGCACAATGAGTTGGAGAATCTGATAAACCCCACTTCCGGTAGTCTAGCTGCAAGAGAAATGCCTTAAATTGCCGTTTGAAGCTTCAACTTTGGGTTCCCAGTTCACGCTATTTGGGTATCGTAAAAAGAAGTCGATTAAGATTTGTCATTTTTGGTAGTGATTTTATTCGCCTATTAGATGCACAATGAGTTGGAGAATCTGATAAACCCCACTTCCGGTAATCTAGCTGCAAGAGAAATGCCTTAAATTGCCGTTTGAAGCTTCAACTTTGGGTTCCCAGTTCACGTTATTTGGGTATCGTAAAAAAAAGTCGATTAAGATTTGTCATTTTTGGTAGTGATTTTATTCGCCTATTAGATGCACAATGAGTTGGAGAATCTGATAAAACCCTTCTTCCGGCAGTCTAGCTGCAAGAGAAATGCCTTAAATTGCCGTTTGAAGCTTCAACTTTGGGTTCCCAGTTCACGTTATTTGGGTATCGTAAAAAAAAGTCGATTAAGATTTGTCATTTTTGGTAGTGATTTTATTCGCCTATTAGATGCACAATGAGTTGGAGAATCTGATAAACCCCTTCTTCCGGTAGTCTAGCTGCAAGAGAAATGCCTTAAATTGCCGTTTGAAGCTTCAACTTTGGGTTCCCAGTTCACGTTATTTGGGTATCGTAAAAAAAAGTCGATTAAGATTTGTCATTTTTGGTAGTGATTTTATTCGCCTATTAGATGCACAATGAGTTGGAGAATCTGATAAACCCCTTCTTCCGGTAGTCTAGCTGCAAGAGAAATGCCTTAAATTGCCGTTTGAAGCTTCAACTTTGGGTTCCCAGTTCACGTTATTTGGGTATCGTAAAAAAAAGTCGATTAAGATTTGTCATTTTTGGTAGCGATTTTATTCGCCTATTAGATGCACAATGAGTTGGAGAATCTGATAAACCCCTTCTTCCGGTAGTCTAGCTGCAAGAGAAATGCCTTAAATTGCCGTTTGAAGCTTCAACTTTGGGTTCCCAGTTCACGTTATTTGGGTATCGTAAAAAAAAGTCGATTAAGATTTGTCATTTTTGGTAGTGATTTTATTCGCCTATTAGATGCACAATGAGTTGGAGAATCTGATAAACCCCTTCTTCCGGTAGTCTAGCTGCAAGAGAAATGCCTTAAATTGCCGTTTGAAGCTTCAACTTTGGGTTCCCAGTTCACGTTATTTGGGTATCGTAAAAAAAAGTCGATTAAGATTTGTCATTTTTGGTAGTGATTTTATTCGCCTATTAGATGCACAATGAGTTGGAGAATCTGATAAACCCCACTTCCGGTAGTCTACCTGCAAGAGAAATTCCTTGAATTGCCGTTTGAAGCTTCAACTTTGGGTTCCCAGTTCACGCTATTTGGGTATCGTAAAAAGAAGTCGATTAAGATTTGTCATTTTTGGTAGTGATTTTATTCGCCTATTAGAAGCACAATGAGTTGGAGAATCTGATGAACCCCACTTCCGGTAGTCTAGCTGCAAGCGAAATGCCTTAAATTGCCGTTTGAAGCTTCAACTTTGGGTTCCCAGTTCACGCTATTTGGGTATCGTAAAAAAAAGTCGATTAAGATTTGTCATTTTTGGTAGTGATTTTATTCGCCTATTAGATGCACAATGAGTTGGAGAATCTGATAAACCCCACTTCCGGTAGTCTAGCTGCAAGAGAAATGCCTTAAATTGCCGTTTGAAGCTTCAACTTTGGGTTCCCAGTTCACGCTATTTGGGTATCGTAAAAAAAAGTCGATTAAGATTTGTCATTTTTGGTAGTGATTTCATTCGCCTATTAGATGCACAATGAGTTGGAGAATCTGATAAACCCCACTTCCGGTAGTCTAGCTGCAAGAGAAATGCCTTAAATTGCCGTTTGAAGCTTCAACTTTGGGTTCCCAGTTCACGCTATTTGGGTACCGTAAAAAAAGTCGATTAAGATTTGTCATTTTTGGTAGTGATTTTATTCGCCTATTAGATGCGCAATGAGTTGGAGAATCTGATAAACCCCACTTCCGGTAGTCTAGCTGCAAGAGAAATGCCTTAAATTGCCGTTTGAAGCTTCAACTTTGGGTTCCCAGTTCACGCTATTTGGGTATCGTAAAAAAAAGTCGATTAAGATTTGTCATTTTTGGTAGTGATTTTATTCGCCTATTAGATGCACAATGAGTTGGAGAATCTGATAAACCCCACTTCCGGTAGTCTAGCTGCAAGAGAAATGCCTTAAATTGCCGTTTGAAGCTTCAACTTTGGGTTCCCAGTTCATGCTATTTGGGTATCGTAAAAAAAAGTCGATTAAGATTTGTCATTTTTGGTAGTGATTTTATTCGCCTATTAGATGCACAATGAGTTGGAGAATCTGATACACCCCACTTCCGGTAGTCTAGCTGCAAGAGAAATGCCTTAAATTGCCGTTTGAAGCTTCAACATTGGGTTCCCAGTTCACGCTATTTGGGTACCGTAAAAAAAAGTCGATTAAGATTTGTCATTTTTGGTAGTGATTTTATTCGCCTATTAGATGCACAATGAGTTGGAGAATCTGATACACCCCACTTCCGGTAGTTTAGCTGCAAGAGAAATGCCTTAAATTGCCGTTTGAAGCTTCAACTTTGGGTTCCCAGTTCACGCTATTTGGGTACCGTAAAAAAAAGTCGATTAAGATTTGTCATTTTTGGTAGTGATTTTATTCGCCTATTAGATGCACAATGAGTTGGAGAATCTGATAAACCCCACTTCCGGTAGTCTAGCTGCAAGAGAAATGCCTTAAATTGCCGTTTGAAGCTTCAACTTTGGGTTCCCAGTTCACGCTATTTGGATATTGTAAAAAAAAGTCGATTAAGATTTGTCATTTTTGGTAGTGATTTTATTCGCCTATTACATGCACAATGAGTTGGAGAATCTGATAAACCCCACTTCCGGTAGTCTAGCTGCAAGAGAAATGCCTTAAATTGCCGTTTGAAGCTTCAACTTTGGGTTCCCAGTTCACGCTATTTGGGTATCGAAAAAAAAAGTCGATTAAGATTTGTCATTTTTGGTTGTGATTTTATTCGCCTATTAGATGCACAATGAGTTGGAGAATCTGATACACCCCACTTCCGGTAGTCTAGCTGCAAGAGAAATGCCTTAAATTGCCGTTTGAAGCTTCAACTTTGGGTTCCCAGTTCACGCTATTTGGGTACCGTAAAAAAAAGGCGATTAAGATTTGTCATTTTTGGTAGTGATTTTATTCGCCTATTAGATGCACAATGAGTTGGAGAATCTGATACACCCCACTTCCGGTAGTCTAGCTGCAAGAGAAATGCCTTAAATTGCCGTTTGAAGCTTCAACTTTGGGTTCCCAGTTCACGCTATTTGGGTATCGTAAAAAAAAGTCGATTAAGATTTGTCATTTTTGGTAGTGATTTTATTCGCCTATTAGATGCACAATGAGTTGGAGAATCTGATACACCCCACTTCCGGTAGTCTAGCTGCAAGTGAAATGCCTTAAATTGCCGTTTGAAGCTTCAACTTTGGGTTCCCAGTTCACGCTATTTGGGTATCGTAAAAAAAAGTCGATTAAGATTTGTCATTTTTGGTAGTGATTTTATTCGCCTATTAGATGCACAATGAGTTGGAGAATCTGATACACCCCACTTCCGGTAGTCTAGCTGCAAGAGAAATGCCTTAAATTGCCGTTTGAAGCTTCAACTTTGGGTTCCCAGTTCACGCTATTTGGGTATCGTAAAAAAAAGTCGATTAAGATTTGTCATTTTTGGTAGTGATTTTATTCGCCTATTAGATGCACAATGAGTTGGAGAATCTGATACACCCCACTTCCGGTAGTCTAGCTGCAAGAGAAATGCCTTAAATTGCCGTTTGAAGCTTCAACTTTGGGTTCCCAGTTCACGCTATTTGGGTACCGTAAAAAAAAGTCGATTAAGATTTGTCATTTTTGGTAGTGATTTTATTCGCATATTAGATGCACAATGAGTTGGAGAATCTGATAAACTCCACTTCCGGTAGTCTAGCTGCAAGAGAAATGCCTTAAATTGCCGTTTGAAGCTTCAACTTTGGGTTCCCAGTTCACGCTATTTGGGTATCGTAAAAAAAGTCGATTAAGATTTGTCACTTTTGGTAGTGATTTTATTCGCCTATTAGATGCACAATGAGTTGGAGAATCTGATACACCCCACTTCCGGTAGTCTAGCTGCAAGAGAAATGCCTTAAATTGCCGTTTGAAGCTTCAACTTTGGGTTCCCAGTTCACGCTATTTGGGTATCGTAAAAAAAAGTAGATTAAGATTTGTCATTTTTGGTAGTGATTTTATTCGCCTATTAGATGCACAATGAGTTGGAGAATCTGATAAACCCCACTTCCGGTAGTCTAGCTGCAAGTGAAATGCCTTAAATTGCCGTTTGAAGCTTCAACTTTGGGTTCCCAGTTCACGCTATTTGGGTACCGTAAAAAAAAGTCGATTAAGATTTGTCATTTTTGGTAGTGATTTTATTCGCCTATTAGATGCACAATGAGTTGGAGAATCTGATACACCCCACTTCCGGTAGTCTAGCTGCAAGAGAAATGCCTTAAATTGCCGTTTGAAGCTTCAACTTTGGGTTCCCAGTTCACGCTATTTGGGTACCGTAAAAAAAAGTCGATTAAGATTTGTCATTTTTGGTAGTGATTTTATTCGCCTATTAGATGCACAATGAGTTGGAGAATCTGATAAACACCACTTCCAGTAGTCTAGCTGCAAGAGAAATGCCTTAAATTGCCGTTTGAAGCTTCAACTTTGGGTTCCGAGTTCACGCTATTTGGGTATCGTAAAAAAAAGTCGATTAAGATTTGTCATTTTTGGTAGTGATTTTATTCGACTATTAGATGCACAATGAGTTGGAGAATCTGATAAACCCCACTTCCGGTAGTCTAGCTGCAAGAGAAATGCCTTAAATTGCCGTTTGAAGCTTCAACTTTGGGTTCCCAGTTCACGCTATTTGGGTATCGTAAAAAAAAGTCGATGAAGATTTTTCATTTTTGGTAGTGATTTTATTCGCCTATTAGATGCACAATGAGTTGGAGAATCTGATACACCCCACTTCCGGTAGTCTAGCTGCAAGAGAAATGCCTTAAATTGCCGTTTGAAGCTTCAACTTTGGGTTCCCAGTTCACGCTATTTGGGTACCGTAAAAAAAAGTCGATTAAGATTTGTCATTTTTGGTAGTGATTTTATTCGCCTATTAGATGCACAATGAGTTGGAGAATCTGATAAACACCACTTCCGGTAGTCTAGCTGCAAGAGAAATGCCTTAAATTGCCGTTTGAAGCTTCAACTTTGGGTTCCGAGTTCACGCTATTTGGGTATCGTAAAAAAAAGTCGATTAAGATTTGTCATTTTTGGTAGTGATTTTATTCGCCTATTAGATGCACAATGAGTTGGAGAATCTGATACACCCCACTTCCGGTAGTCTAGCTGCAAGAGAAATGCCTTAAATTGCCGTTTGAAGCTTCAACTTTGGGTTCCCAGTTCACGCTATTTGGGTACCGTAAAAAAAAGTCGATTAAGATTTGTCATTTTTGGTAGTGATTTTATTCGCCTATTAGATGCACAATGAGTTGGAGAATCTGATAAACCCCACTTCCGGTAGTCTAGCTGCAAGTGAAATGCCTTAAATTGCCGTTTGAAGCTTCAACTTTGGGTTCCCAGTTCACGCTATTTGGGTATCGTAAAAAAAAGTCGATTAAGATTTGTCATTTTTGGTAGTGATTTTATTCGCCTATTAGATGCACAATGAGTTGGAGAATCTGATACACCCCACTTCCGGTAGTCTAGCTGCAAGAGAAATGCCTTAAATTGCCGTTTGAAGCTTCAACTTTGGGTTCCCAGTTCACGCTATTTGGGTACCGTAAAAAAAAGTCGATTAAGATTTGTCATTTTTGGTAGTGATTTTATTCGCCTATTAGAAGCACAATGAGTTGGAGAATCTGATACACCCCACTTCCGGTAGTCTAGCTGCAAGAGAAATGCCTTAAATTGCCGTTTGAAGCTTCAACTTTGGGTTCCCAGTTCACGCTATTTGGGTACCGTAAAAAAAAGTCGATTAAGATTTGTCATTTTTGGTAGTGATTTTATTCGCCTATTAGATGCACAATGAGTTGGAGAATCTGATACACCCCACTTCCGGTAGTCTAGCTGCAAGAGAAATGCCTTAAATTGCCGTTTGAAGCTTCAACTTTGGGTTCCCAGTTCACGCTATTTGGGTACCGTAAAAAAAAGTCGATTAAGATTTGTCATTTTTGGTAGTGATTTTATTCGCATATTAGATGCACAATGAGTTGGAGAATCTGATAAACTCCACTTCCGGTAGTCTAGCTGCAAGAGAAATGCCTTAAATTGCCGTTTGAAGCTTCAACTTTGGGTTCCCAGTTCACGCTATTTGGGTATCGTAAAAAAAGTCAATTAAGATTTGTCACTTTTGGTAGTGATTTTATTCGCCTATTAGATGCACAATGAGTTGGAGAATCTGATACACCCCACTTCCGGTAGTCTAGCTGCAAGAGAAATGCCTTAAATTGCCGTTTGAAGCTTCAACTTTGGGTTCCCAGTTCACGCTATTTGGGTATCGTAAAAAAAAGTAGATTAAGATTTGTCATTTTTGGTAGTGATTTTATTCGCCTATTAGATGCACAATGAGTTGGAGAATCTGATAAACCCCACTTCCGGTAGTCTAGCTGCAAGTGAAATGCCTTAAATTGCCGTTTGAAGCTTCAACTTTGGGTTCCCAGTTCACGCTATTTGGGTACCGTAAAAAAAAGTCGATTAAGATTTGTCATTTTTGGTAGTGATTTTATTCGCCTATTAGATGCACAATGAGTTGGAGAATCTGATACACCCCACTTCCGGTAGTCTAGCTGCAAGAGAAATGCCTTAAATTGCCGTTTGAAGCTTCAACTTTGGGTTCCCAGTTCACGCTATTTGGGTACCGTAAAAAAAAGTCGATTAAGATTTGTCATTTTTGGTAGTGATTTTATTCGCCTATTAGATGCACAATGAGTTGGAGAATCTGATAAACACCACTTCCGGTAGTCTAGCTGCAAGAGAAATGCCTTAAATTGCCGTTTGAAGCTTCAACTTTGGGTTCCGAGTTCACGCTATTTGGGTATCGTAAAAAAAAGTCGATTAAGATTTGTCATTTTTGGTAGTGATTTTATTCGACTATTAGATGCACAATGAGTTGGAGAATCTGATAAACCCCACTTCCGGTAGTCTAGCTGCAAGAGAAATGCCTTAAATTGCCGTTTGAAGCTTCAACTTTGGGTTCCCAGTTCACGCTATTTGGGTATCGTAAAAAAAAGTCGATTAAGATTTGTCATTTTTGGTAGTGATTTTATTCGCCTATTAGATGCACAATGAGTTGGAGAATCTGATACACCCCACTTCCGGTAGTCTAGCTGCAAGAGAAATGCCTTAAATTGCCGTTTGAAGCTTCAACTTTGGGTTCCCAGTTCACGCTATTTGGGTACCGTAAAAAAAAGTCGATTAAGATTTGTCATTTTTGGTAGTGATTTTATTCGCCTATTAGATGCACAATGAGTTGGAGAATCTGATAAACACCACTTCCGGTAGTCTAGCTGCAAGAGAAATGCCTTAAATTGCCGTTTGAAGCTTCAACTTTGGGTTCCGAGTTCACGCTATTTGGGTATCGTAAAAAAAAGTCGATTAAGATTTGTCATTTTTGGTAGTGATTTTATTCGCCTATTAGATGCACAATGAGTTGGAGAATCTGATACACCCCACTTCCGGTAGTCTAGCTGCAAGAGAAATGCCTTAAATTGCCGTTTGAAGCTTCAACCTTGGGTTCCCAGTACAAGTTATTTGGGTATCGAAAAAAAAATTGATTAAGTTTTGTCATTTTTGGTAGTGATTTTATTAGACTATTAGATGCACAATGAGTTGGAGAATCAGATAAACCCCACTTCCGATAGTCTAGCTGCAAGAGAAATGCCTTAAATTGCCGTTTGAAGCTTCAACTTTGGGTTCCCAGTTCACGTTATTTGGGTATCGAAAAAAAAAGTCGATTAAGATTTGTCATTTTTGGTAGTGATTTTATTAGCCTATTAGATGCACAATGAGTTGGAGAATCTGATAAACCCCACTTCCGGTAGTCTAGCTGCAAGAGAAATGCCTTAAATTGCCGTTTGAAGCTTCAACTTTGGGTTCCCAGTTCACGTTATTTGGGTATCGAAAAAAAAAGTCGATGAAGATTTGTCATTTTTGGTAGTGATTTTATTAGCCTATTAGATGCACAATGAGTTGGAGAATCTGATAAACCCCACTTCCGGTAGTCTAGCTGCAAGTGAAATGCCTTAAATTGCCGTTTGAAGCTTCAACTTTGGGTTCCCAGTTCACGTTATTTGGGTATCGAAAAAAAAAGTCGATTAAGATTTGTCATTTTTGGTAGTGATTTTATTAGCCTATTAGATGCACAATGAGTTGGAGAATCAGATAAACCCCACTTCCGGTAGTCTAGCTGCAAGAGAAATGCCTTAAATTGCCGTTTGAAGCTTCAACTTTGGCTTGCCAGTTCACGTTATTTGGGTATCGAAAAAAAAAGTCGATTAAGATTTGTCATTTTTGGTAGTGATTTTATTAGCCTATTAGATGCACAATGAGTTGGAGAATCTGATAAACCCCACTTCCGGTAGTCTAGCTGCAAGGGAAATGCCTTAAATTGCCGTTTGAAGCTTCAACTTTGGGTTCCCAGTTCACGTTATTTGGGTATCGTAAAAAATAGTCGATTAAGATTTGTCATTTTTGGTAGTGATTTTATTAGCCTATTAGATGCACAATGAGTTGGAGAATCTGATAAACCCCACTTCCGGTAGTCTAGCTGCAAGAGAAATGCCTTAAATTGCCGTTTGAAGCTTCAACTTTGGGTTCCCAGTTCACGTTATTTGGGTATCGAAAAAAAAAGTCGATTAACATTTGTCATTTTTGGTAGTGATTTTATTCGCCTATTAGATGCACAATGAGTTGGAGAATCTGATAAACCCCACTTCCGGTAGTCTAGCTGCAAGAGAAATGCCTTAAATTGCCGTTTGAAGCTTCAACTTTGGGTACCCAGTTCACGTTATTTGGGTATCGTAAAAAAAAGTCGATTAAGATTTGTCATTTTTGGTAGTGATTTTATTAGCCTATTAGATGCACAATGAGTTGGAGAATCTGATAAACCCCACTTCCGGTAGTCTAGCTGCAAGAGAAATGACTTAAATTGCCGTTTGAAGCTTCAACTTTGGGTTCCCAGTTCACGTTATTTGGGTATCGAAAAAAAAAGTCGATTAAGATTTGTCATTTTTGGTAGTGATTTTATTAGCCTATTAGATGCACAATGAGTTGGAGAATCTGATAAACCCCACTTCCGGTAGTCTAGCTGCAAGAGAAATGCCTTAAATTGCCGTTTGAAGCTTCAACTTTGGGTTCCCAGTTCACGTTATTTGGGTATCGAAAAAAAAGTCGATTAAGATTTGTCATTTTTGGTAGTGATTTTATTAGCCTATTAGATGCACAATTAGTTGGAGAATCTGATAAACCCCACTTCCGGTAGTCTAGCTGCAAGAGAAATGCCTTAAATTGCCGTTTGAAGCTTCAACTTTGGGTTCCCAGTTCACGTTATTTGGGTATCGAAAAAAAAAGTCGATTAAGATTTGTCATTTTTGGTAGTGATTTCATTAGCCTATTATATGCACAATGAGTTGGAGAATCAGATAAACCCCACTTCCGGTAGCCTAGCTCCAAGAGAAATGCCTTAAATTGCCGTTTGAAGCTTCAACTTTGGGTTCCCAGTTCACGTTATTTGGGTATCGAAAAAAAAAGTCGATTAAGATTTGTCATTTTTGGTAGTGATTTTATTAGACTATTAGATGCACAATGAGTTGGAGAATCAGATAAAACCCACTTCCGATAGTCTAGCTGCAAGAGAAATGCCTTAAATTGCCGTTTGAAGCTTCAACTTTGGGTTCCCAGTTCACGTTATTTGGGTATCGAAAAAAAAAGTCGATTAAGATTTGTCATTTTTGGTAGTGATTTTATTAGCCTATTAGATGCACAATGAGTTGGAGAATCTGATAAACCCCACTTCCGGTAGTCTAGCTGCAAGAGAAATGCCTTAAATTGCCGTTTGAAGCTTCAACTTTGGGTTCCCAGTTCACGTTATTTGGGTATCGAAAAAAAAAGTCGATGAAGATTTGTCATTTTTGGTAGTGATTTTATTAGCCTATTAGATGCACAATGAGTTGGAGAATCTGATAAACCCCACTTCCGGTAGTCTAGCTGCAAGTGAAATGCCTTAAATTGCCGTTTGAAGCTTCAACTTTGGGTTCCCAGTTCACGTTATTTGGGTATCGAAAAAAAAAGTCGATTAAGATTTGTCATTTTTGGTAGTGATTTTATTAGCCTATTAGATGCACAATGAGTTGGAGAATCAGATAAACCCCACTTCCGGTAGTCTAGCTGCAAGAGAAATGCCTTAAATTGCCGTTTGAAGCTTCAACTTTGGCTTCCCAGTTCACGTTATTTGGGATTCGAAAAAAAAAGTCGATTAACATTTGTCATTTTTGGTAGTGATTTTATTAGCCTATTAGATGCACAATGAGTTGGAGAATCTGATAAACCCCACTTCCGGTAGTCTAGCTGCAAGAGAAATGCCTTAAATTGCCGTTTGAAGCTTCAACTTTGGGTACCCAGTTCACGTTATTTGGGTATCGTAAAAAAAAGTCGATTAAGATTTGTCATTTTTGGTAGTGATTTTATTAGCCTATTAGATGCACAATGAGTTGGAGAATCTGATAAACCCCACTTCCGGTAGTCTAGCTGCAAGAGAAATGACTTAAATTGCCGTTTGAAGCTTCAACTTTGGGTTCCCAGTTCACGTTATTTGGGTATCGAAAAAAAAAGTCGATTAAGATTTGTCATTTTTGGTAGTGATTTTATTAGCCTATTAGATGCACAATGAGTTGGAGAATCTGATAAAACCCACTTCCGGTAGTCTAGTTGAAAGAGAAATGCCTTAAATTGCCGTTTGAAGCTTCAACTTTGGGTTCCCAGTTCACGTTATTTGGGTATCGAAAAAAAAAGTCAATTAAGATTTGTCATTTTTGGTAGTGATTTTATTAGCCTATTAGATGCACAATGAGTTGGAGAATCTGATAAACCCCACTTCCGGTAGTCTAGCTGCAAGAGAAATGCCTTAAATTGCCGTTTGAAGCTTCAACTTTGGGTTCCCAGTTCACGTTATTTGGGTATCGAAAAAAAAGTCGATTAAGATTTGTCATTTTTGGTAGTGATTTTATTAGCCTATTAGATGCACAATGAGTTGGAGAATCTGATAAACCCCACTTCCGGTAGTCTAGCTGCAAGAGAAATGACTTAAATTGCCGTTTGAAGCTTCAACTTTGGGTTCCCAGTTCTCGTTATTTGGGTATCGAAAAAAAAAGTCGATTAAGATTTGTCATTTTTGGTAGTGATTTTATTAGCCTATTAGATGCACAATGAGTTGGAGAATCTGATAAACCCCACTTCCGGTAGTCTAGCTGCAAGAGAAATGCCTTAAATTTCCGTTTGAAGCTTCAACTTTGGGTTCCCAGTTCACGTTATTTGGGTATCGAAAAAAAAAGTCGATTAAGATTTATCATTTTTGGTAGTGATTTTATTAGCCTATTAGATGCACAATGAGTTGGAGAATCTGATAAACCCCACTTCCGGTAGTCTAGCTGCAAGAGAAATGCCTTAAATTGCCGTTTGAAGCTTCAACTTTGGGTTCCCAGTTCACGTTATTTGGGTATCGAAAAAAAAAGTCGATTAAGATTTGTCATTTTTGGTAGTGATTTCATTAGCCTATTATATGCACAATGAGTTGGAGAATCAGATAAACCCCACTTCCGGTAGCCTAGCTCCAAGAGAAATGCCTTAAATTGCCGTTTGAAGCTTCAACTTTGGGTTCCCAGTTCACGTTATTTGGGTATCGAAAAAAAAAGTCGATTAAGATTTGTCATTTTTGGTAGTGATTTTATTAGCCTATTAGATGCACAATGAGTTGGAGAATCTGATAAACCCCACTTCCGGTAGTCTAGCTGCAAGAGAAATGCCTTAAATTGCCGTTTGAAGCTTCAACTTTGGGTTCCCAATTCACGTTATTTGGGTATCGTAAAAAAAAGTCGATTAAGATTTGTCATTTTTGGTAGTGATTTTATTAGCCTATTAGATGCACAATGAGTTGGAGAATCTGATAAAACCCATTCCGGTAGTTTTATTAGCCTATTAGATGCACAATGAGTTGGAGAATCTGATAAACCCCACTTCCGGTAGTCTAGCTGCAAGAGAAATGCCTTAAATTGCCGTTTGAAGCTTCAACTTTGGGTTCCCAGTTCACGTTATTTGGGTATCGTAAAAAAAAGTCGATTAAGATTTGTCATTTTTGGTAGTGATTTTATTCGCCTATTAGATGCACAATGAGTTGGAGAATCTGATAAACCCCACTTCCGGTAGTTTTATTAGCCTATTAGATGCACAATGAGTTGGAGAATCTGATAAACCCCACTTCCGGTAGTCTAGCTGCAAGAGAAATGCCTTAAATTGCCGTTTGAAGCTTCAACTTTGGGTTCCAAGTTCACGTTATTTGGGTATCGTAAAAAAAAGTCGATTAAGATTTGTCATTTTTGGTAGTGATTTTATTAGCCTATTAGATGCACAATGAGTTGGAGAATCTGATAAACCCCACTTCCGGTAGTTTTATTAGCCTATTAGATGCACAATGAGTTGGAGAATCTGATAAACTCCACTTCCGGTAGTCTAGCTGCAAGAGAAATGCCTTAAATTGCCGTTTGAAGGTTCAACTTTTGGTTCCCAGTTCACGTTATTTGGGTATCGTAAAAAAAAGTCGATTAAGATTTGTCATTTTTGGTAGTGATTTTATTAGCCTATTAGATGCACAATGAGTTGGAGAATCTGATAAACCCCACTTCCGGTAGTCTAGCTGCAAGAGAAATGCCTTAAATTGCCGTTTGAAGCTTCAACTTTGGGTTCCCAGTTCACGTTATTTGGGTATCGTAAAAAAAAGTCGATTAAGATTTGTCATTTTTGGTAGTGATTTTATTAGCCTATTAGATGCACAATGAGTTGGAGAATCTGATAAACCTCACTTCCGGTAGTTTTATTAGCCTATTAGATGCACAATGAGTTGGAGAATCTGATAAACCCCACTTCCGGTAGTCTAGCTGCAAGAGAAATGCCTTAAATTGCCGTTTGAAGCTTCAACTTTGGGTTCCCAGTTCACTTTATTTGGGTATCGTAAAAAAAAGTCGATTAAGATTTGTCATTTTTGGTAGTGATTTTATTAGCCTATTAGATGCACAATGAGTTGGAGAATCTGATAAACCCCACTTCCGGTAGTCTAGCTGCAAGAGAAATGCCTTAAATTGTCGTTTGAAGCTTCAACTTTGGGTTCCCAGTTCACGTTATTTGGGTATCGTAAAAAAAAGTCGATTAAGATTTGTCATTTTTGGTAGTGATTTTATTAGCCTATTAGATGCACAATGAGTTGGAGAATCTGATAAACCCCACTTCCGGTAGTCTAGCTGCAAGAGAAATGCCTTAAATTGCCGTTTGAAGCTTCAACTTTGGGTTCCCAGTTCACGTTATTTGGGTATCGTAAAAAAAAGTCGATTAAGATTTGTCATTTTTGGTAGTGATTTTATTAGCCTATTAGATGCACAATGAGTTGGAGAATCTGATAAACCCCACTTCCGGTAGTCTAGCTGCAAGAGAAATGCCTTAAATTGCCGTTTGAAGCTTCAACTTTGGGTTCCCAGTTCACGTTATTTGGGTATCGTAAAAAAAAGTCGATTAAGATTTGTCATTTTTGGTAGTGATTTTATTAGCCTATTAGATGCACAATGAGTTTGAGAATCTGATAAACCCCACTTCCGGTAGCCTAGCTGCAAGGGAAATGCCTTAAATTGCCGTTTGAAGCTTCAACTTTGGGTTCCCAGTTCACGTTATTTGGGTATCGAAAAAAAAAGTCGATTAAGATTTTTTCATTTTTGGTAGTGATTTTATTAGCCTATTAGATGCACAATGAGTTGGAGAATCAGATAAACCCCACTTCCGGTAGTCTAGCTGCAAGAGAAATGCCTTAAATTGCCGTTTGAAGCTTCAACTTTGGGTTCCCAGTTCACGTTATTTGGGTATCGAAAAAAAAAGTCGATTAAGATTTGTCATTTTTGGTAGTGATTTTATTAGCCTATTAGATGCACAATGAGTTGGAGAATCTGATAAACCCCACTTCCGGTAGTCTAGCTGCAAGAGAAATGCCTTAAATTGCCGTTTGAAGCTTCAACTTTGGGTTCCCAGTTCACGTTATTTGGGTATCGTAAAAAAAAGTCGATTAAGATTTGTCATTTTTGGTAGTGATTTTATTAGCCTATTAAATGCACAATGAGTTGGAGAATCTGATAAAACCCATTCCGGTAGTTTTATTAGCCTATTAGATGCACAATGAGTTGGAGAATCTGATAAACCCCACTTCCGGTAGTCTAGCTGCAAGAGAAATGCCTTAAATTGCCGTTTGAAGCTTCAACTTTGGGTTCCCAGTTCACGTTATTTGGGTATCGTAAAAAAAAGTCGATTAAGATTTGTCATTTTTGGTAGTGATTTTATTCGCCTATTAGATGCACAATGAGTTGGAGAATCTGATAAACCCCACTTCCGGTAGTTTTATTAGCCTATTAGATGCACAATGAGTTGGAGAATCTGATAAACCCCACTTCCGGTAGTCTAGCTGCAAGAGAAATGCCTTAAATTGCCGTTTGAAGCTTCAACTTTGGGTTCCCAGTTCACGTTATTTGGGTATCGTAAAAAAAAGTCGATTAAGATTTGTCATTTTTGGTAGTGATTTTATTAGCCTATTAGATGCACAATGAGTTGGAGAATCTGATAAACCCCACTTCCGGTAGTTTTATTAGCCTATTAGATGCACAATGAGTTGGAGAATCTGATAAACCCCACTTCCGGTAGTCTAGCTGCAAGAGAAATGCCTTAAATTGCCGTTTGAAGCTTCAACTTTGGGTTCCCAGTTCACGTTATTTGGGTATCGTTAAAAAAAGTCGATTAAGATTTGTCATTTGTGGTAGTGATTTTATTCGCCTATTAGATGCACAATGAGTTGGAGAATCTGATAAACCCCACTTCCGGTAGTCTAGCTGCAAGAGAAATGCCTTAAATTGCCGTTTGAAGCTTCAACTTTGGGTTCCCAGTTCACGTTATTTGGGTATCGTAAAAAAAAGTCGATTAAGATTTGTCATTTTTGGTAGTGATTTTATTAGCCTATTAGATGCACAATGAGTTGGAGAATCTGATAAACCCCACTTCCGGTAGTTTTATTAGCCTATTAGATGCACAATGAGTTGGAGAATCTGATAAACCCCACTTCCGGTAGTCTAGCTGCAAGAGAAATGCCTTAAATTGCCGTTTGAAGCTTCAACTTTGGGTTCCCAGTTCACTTTATTTGGGTATCGTAAAAAAAAGTCGATTAAGATTTGTCATTTTTGGTAGTGATTTTATTAGCCTATTAGATGCACAATGTGTTGGAGAATCTGATAAACCCCACTTCCGGTAGTCTAGCTGCAAGAGAAATGCCTTAAATTGTCGTTTGAAGCTTCAACTTTGGGTTCCCAGTTCACGTTATTTGGGTATCGTAAAAAAAAGTCGATTAAGATTTGTCATTTTTGGTAGTGATTTTATTAGCCTATTAGATGCACAATGAGTTGGAGAATCTGATAAACCCCACTTCCGGTAGTTTTATTAGCCTATTAGATGCACAATGAGTTGGAGAATCTGATAAACCCCACTTCCGGTAGTCTAGCTGCAAGAGAAATGCCTTAAATTGCCGTTTGAAGCTTCAACTTTGGGTTCCCAGTTCACGTTATTTGGGTATCGTAAAAAAAAGTCGATTAAGATTTGTCATTTTTGGTAGTGATTTTATTAGCCTATTAGATGCACAATGAGTTGGAGAATCTGATAAACCCTACTTCCGGTAGTTTTATTAGCCTATTGGATGCACAATGAGTTGGAGAATCTGATAAACCCCACTTCCGGTAGTCTAGCTGCAAGAGAAATGCCTTAAATTGCCGTTTGAATCTTCAACTTTGGGTTCCCAGTTCACGTTATTTTGGTATCGTAAAAAAAAGTCGATTAAGATTTGTCACCTTTGGTAGTGATTTTATTAGCCTATTAGATGCACAATGAGTTGGAGAATCTGATAAACCCCACTTCCCGTAGTCTAGCTGCAAGAGAAATGCCTTAAATTGCCGTTTGAAGCTTCAACTTTGGGTTCCCAGTTCACGTTATTTGGGTATCGTAAAAAAAAGTCGATTAAGATTTGTCATTTTTGGTAGTGATTTTATTAGCCTATTAGATGCACAATGAGTTGGAGAATCTGATAAACCCCACTTCCGGTAGTCTAGCTGCAAGCGAAATGCCTTAAATTGCCGTTTGAAGCTTCAACTTTGGGTTCCCAGTTCACGTTATTTGGGTATCGAAAAAAAAAGTCGATTAAGATTTGTCATTTTTGGTAGTGATTTTATTAGCCTATTAGATGCACAATGAGTTGGAGAATAAGATAAACCCCACTTCCGGTAGCCTAGCTGAAAGAGAAATGCCTTAAATTGCCGTTTGAAGCTTCAACTTTGGGTTCCCAGTTCACGTTATTTGGGTATCGTAAAAAAAAGTCGATGAAGATTTGTCATTTTTGGTAGTGATTTTATTAGCCTATTAGATGCACAATGAGTTGGAGAATCAGATAAACCCCAAATCCGGTAGCCTAGCTGCAAGAGAAATGCCTTAAATTGCCGTTTGAAGCTTCAACTTTGGGTTCCCAGTTCACGTTATTTGGGTATCGTAAAAAAAAGTCGATTAAGATTTGTCATTTTTGGTAGTGATTTTATTAGCCTATTAGATGCACAATGAGTTGGAGAATCTGATAAACCCCACTTCTGGTAGTCTAGCTGCAAGAGAAATGCCTTAAATTGCCGTTTGAAGCTTCAACTTTGGGTTCCCAGTTCACGTTATTTGGGTATCGAAAAAAAAAGTCGATTAAGATTTGTCATTTTTGGTAGGGATTTTATTAGCCTATTAGATGCACAATGAGTTGGAGAATCTGATAAACCCCACTTCCGGTAGTCTAGCTGCAAGAGAAATGCCTTAAATTGCCGTTTGAAGCTTCAACTTTGGGTTCCCAGTTCACGTTATTTGGGTATCGTAAAAAAAAGTCGATTAAGATTTGTCATTTTTGGTAGTGATTTTATTAGCCTATTAGATGCACAATGAGTTGGAGAATCTGATAAACCCCACTTCCGGTAGCCTAGCTGCAAGAGAAATGCCTTAAATTGCCGTTTGAAGCTTCAACTTTGGGTTCCCAGTTCACGTTATTTGGGTATCGTAAAAAAAAGTCGATTAAGATTTGTCATTTTTGGTAGTGATATTATTAGCCTATTAGATGCACAATGAGTTGGAGAATCTGATAAACCCCACTTCCGGTAGTTTTATTAGCCTATTAGATGCACAATGAGTTGGAGAATCTGATAAACCCCACTTGCTGTAGTCTAGCTGCAAGAGAAATGCCTCAAATTGCCATTTGAAGCTTCAACTTTGGGTTCCCAGTTCACGTTATTTGGGTATCGTAAAAAAAAGTCGATTAAGATTTGTCATTTTTGGTAGTGATTTTATTAGCCTATTAGATGCACAATGAGTTGGAGAATCTGATAAACCCCACTTCCGGTAGTCTAGCTGCAAGAGAAATGCCTTAAATTGCCGTTTGAAGCTTCAACTTTGGGTTCCCAGTTCACGTTATTTGGGTATCGTAAAAAAAAGTCGATTAAGATTTGTCATTTTTGGTAGTGATTTTATTCGCCTATTAGATGCACAATGAGTTGGAGAATCTGATAAACCCCACTTCCGGTAGTCTAGATGCAAGAGAAATGACTTAAATTGCCGTTTGAAGCTTCAACTTTGGGTTCCCAGTTCACGTTATTTGGGTATCGTAAAAAAAAGTCGATTAAGATTTGTCATTTTTGGTAGTGATTTTATTAGTCTATTAGATGCACAATGAGTTGGAGAATCTGATAAACCCCACTTCCGGTAGTCTAGCTGCAAGAGAAATGCCTTAAATTGCCGTTTGAAGCTTCAACTTTGGGTTCCCAGTTTACGTTGTTTGGGTATCGTAAAAAAAAGTCGATTAAGATTTGTCATTTTTGGTAGTGATTTTATTAGCCTATTAGATGCACAATGAGTTGGAGAATCTGATAAACCCCACTTCCGGTAGTCTAGCTGCAAGAGAAATGCCTTAAATTGCCGTTTGAAGCTTCAACTTTGGGTTCCCAGTTCACGTTATTTGGGTATCGTAAAAAAAAGTCGATTAAGATTTGTCATTTTTGGTAGTGATTTCATTCGCCTATTAGATGCACAATGAGTTGGAGAATCTGATAAACCCCACTTCCGTTAGTTTTATTAGCCTATTAGATGCACAATGAGTTGGAGAATCTGATAAACCCCACTTCCGTTGGTCTAGCTGCAAGAGAAATGCCTTAAATTGCCGTTTGAAGCTTCAACTTTGGGTTCCCAGTTCACGTTATTTGGGTATCGTAAAAAAAAGTCGATTAAGATTTGTCATTTTTGGTAGTGATTTTATTCGCCTATTAGATGCACAATGAGTTGGAGAATCTGATAAACCCCACTTCCGGTAGTCTAGCTGCAAGAGAAATGCCTTAAATTGCCGTTTGACGCTTCAACTTTGGGTTCCCAGTTCACGTTATTTGGGTATCGTAAAAAAAAGTCGATTAAGATTTGTAATTTTTGGTAGTGATTTTATTAGACTATTAAATGCACAATGAGTTGGAGAATCTGATAAACCCCACTTCCGGTAGTCTAGCTGCAAGTGAAATGCCTTAAATTGCCGTTTGAAGCTTCAACTTTGGGTTCCCAGTTCACGTTATTTGGGTATCGAAAAAAAAAGTCGATTAAGATTTGTCATTTTTGGTAGTGATTTTATTAGCCTATTAGATGCACAATGAGTTGGAGAATCTGATAAACCCCACTTCCGGTAGTCTAGCTGCAAGAGAAATGACTTAAATTGCCGTTTGAAGCTTCAACTTTGGGTTCCCAGTTCACGTTATTTGGGTATCGTAAAAAAAAGTCGATTAAGATTTGTCATTTTTGGTAGTGATTTTATTAGCCTATTAGATGCACAATGAGTTGGAGAATCTGATAAACCCCACTTCCGGTAGTTTTATTAGCCTATTAGATGCACAATGAGTTGGAGAATCTGATAAACCCCACTTCCGGTAGTCTAGCTGCAAGGGAAATGCCTTAAATTGCCGTTTGAAGCTTCAACTTTGGGTTCCCAGTTCAAGTTATTTGGGTATCGAAAAAAAAAGTCGATTAAGATTTGTCATTTTTGGTAGTGATTTTATTAGCCTATTAGATGCACAATGAGTTGGAGAATCTGATAAACCCCGCTTCCGGTAGTCTAGCTGCAAGTGAAATCCCTTAAATTGCCGTTTGAAGCTTCAAATTTGGGTTCCCAGTTCACGTTATTTGGGTATCGAAAAAAAAAGTCGATTAAGATTTGTCATTTTTGGTAATGATTTTATTAGCCTATTAGATGCACAATGAGTTGGAGAATCTGATAAACCCCACTTCCGGTAGTCTAGCTGCAAGAGAAATGCCTTAAATTGCCGTTTGAAGCTTCAACTTTGGGTTCCCAGTTCACGTTATTTGGGTATCGAAAAAAAAAGTCGATTAAGATTTGTCATTTTTGGTAGTGATTTTATTAGCCTATTAGATGCACAATGAGTTGGAGAATCTGATAAACCCCACTTCCGGTAGTCTAGCTGCAAGAGAAATGACTTAAATTGCCGTTTGAAGCTTCAACTTTGGGTTCCCAGTTCACGTTATTTGGGTATCGTAAAAAAAAGTCGATTAAGATTTGTCATTTTTGGTAGTGATTTTATTAGCCTATTAGATGCACAATGAGTTGGAGAATCTGATAAACCCCACTTCCGGTAGTTTTATTAGCCTATTAGATGCACAATGAGTTGGAGAATCTGATAAACCCCACTTCCGGTAGTCTAGCTGCAAGAGAAATGCCTTAAATTGCCGTTTGAAGCTTCAACTTTGGGTTCCCAGTTCACGTTATTTGGGTATCGTAAAAAAAAGTCGATTAAGATTTGTCATTTTTGGTAGTGATTTTATTAGCCTATTAGATGCACAATGAGTTGGAGAATCTGATAAAACCCACTTCCGGTAGTTTTATTAGCCTATTAGATGCACAATGAGTTGGAGAATCTGATAAACCCCACTTCCGGTAGTCTAGCTGCAAGAGAAATGCCTTAAATTGCCGTTTGAAGCTTCAACTTTGGGTTCCCAGTTCACGTTATTTGGGTATCGTAAAAAAAAGTCGATTAAGATTTGTTATTTTTGGTAGTGATTTTATTCGCCTATTAGATGCACAATGAGTTGGAGAATCTGATAAAACCCACTTCCGTTAGTTTTATTAGCCTATTAGATGCACAATGAGTTGGAGAATCTGATAAACCGCACTTCCGGTAGTCTAGCTGCAAGAGAAATGCCTTAAATTGCCGTTTGAAGCTTCAACTTTGGGTTCCCAGTTCACGTTATTTGGGTATCGTAAAAAAAAGTCGATTAAGATTTGTCATTTTTGGTAGTGATTTTATTAGCCTATTAGATGCACAATGAGTTGGAGAATCTGATAAACCCCACTTCCGGTAGTTTTATTAGCCTATTAGATGCACAATGAGTTGGAGAATCTGATAAACCCCACTTCCGTTGGTCTAGCTGCAAGAGAAATGCCTTAAATTGCCGTTTGAAGCTTCAACTTTGGGTTCCCAGTTCACGTTATTTGGGTATCGTAAAAAAAAGTCGATTAAGATTTGTCATTTTTGGTAGTGATTTTATTCGCCTATTAGATGCACAATGAGTTGGAGAATCTGATAAACCCCACTTCCGGTAGTCTAGCTGCAAGAGAAATGCCTTAAATTGCCGTTTGACGCTTCAACTTTGGGTTCCCAGTTCACGTTATTTGGGTATCGTAAAAAAAAGTCGATTAAGATTTGTAATTTTTGGTAGTGATTTTATTAGACTATTAAATGCACAATGAGTTGGAGAATCTGATAAACCCCACTTCCGGTAGTCTAGCTGCAAGTGAAATGCCTTAAATTGCCGTTTGAAGCTTCAACTTTGGGTTCCCAGTTCACGTTATTTGGGTATCGTAAAAAAAAGTCGATTAAGATTTGTCATTTTTGGTAGTGATTTTATTCGCCTATTAGATGCACAATGAGTTGGAGAATCTGATAAACCCCACTTCCGGTAGTCTAGCTGCAAGAGAAATGCCTTAAATTGCCGTTTGAAGCTTCAACTTTGGGTTCCCAGTTCACGTTATTTGGGTATCGTAAAAAAAAGTCGATTAAGATTTGTCATTTTTGGTAGTGATTTTATTCGCCTATTAGATGCACAATGAGTTGGAGAATCTGATAAACCCCACTTCCGGTAGTCTAGCTGCAAGAGAAATGCCTTAAATTGCCGTTTGAAGCTTCAACTTTGGGTTCCCAGTTCACGTTATTTGGGTATCGTAAAAAAAAGTCGATTAAGATTTGTCATTTTTGGTAGTGATTTTATTAGCCTATTAGATGCACAATGAGTTGGAGAATCTGATAAACCCCACTTCCGGTAGTCTAGCTGCAAGAGAAATGCCTTAAATTGCCGTTTGAAGCTTCAACTTTGGGTTCCCAGTTCACGTTATTTGGGTATCGTAAAAAAAAGTCGATTAAGATTTGTCATTTTTGGTAGTGATTTTATTAGCCTATTAGATGCACAATGAGTTGGAGAATCTGATAAACCCCACTTCCGGTAGTTTTATTAGCCTATTAGATGCACAATGAGTTGGAGAATCTGATAAACCCCACTTCCGGTAGTCTAGCTGCAAGAGAAATGCCTTAAATTGCCGTTTGAAGCTTCAACTTTGGGTTCCCAGTTTACGTTATTTGGGTATCGTAAAAAAAAGTCGATTAAGATTTGTCATTTTTGGTAGTGATTTTATTAGCCTATTAGATGCACAATGATTTGGAGAATCTGATAAAACCCACTTCCGGTAGTCTAGCTGCAAGAGAAATGCCTTAAATTGCCGTTTGAAGCTTCAACTTTGGGTTCCCAGTTCACGTTATTTGGGTATCGTAAAAAAAAGTCGATTAAGATTTGTCATTTTTGGTAGTGATTTTATTAGCCTATTAGATGCACAATGAGTTGGAGAATCTGATAAACCCCACTTCCGGTAGTTTTATTAGCCTATTAGATGCACAATGAGTTGGAGAATCTGATAAACCACACTTCCGGTAGTCTAGCTGCAAGAGAAATGCCTTAAATTGCCGTTTGAAGCTTCAACTTTGGGTTCCCAGTTCACGTTATTTGGGTATCGTAAAAAAAAGTCGATTAAGATTTGTCATTTTTAGTAGTGATTTTATTAGCCTATTAGATGCACAATGAGTTGGAGAATCTGATAAACCCCACTTCCGGTAGTTTTATTAACCTATTAGATGCACAATGAGTTGGAGAATCTGATAAACCCCACTTCCGGTAGTCTAGCTGCAAGAGAAATGCCTTAAATTGCCGTTTGAATCTTCAACTTTGGGTTCCCAGTTCACGTTATTTTGGTATCGTAAAAAAAAGTCGATTAAGATTTGTCACCTTTGGTAGTGATTTTATTAGCCTATTAGATGCACAATGAGTTGGAGAATCTGATAAACCCCACTTCCGGTAGTCTAGCTGCAAGAGAAATGCCTTAAATTGCCGTTTGAAGCTTCAACTTTGGGTTCCCAGTTCACGTTATTTGGGTATCGTAAAAAAAAGTCGATTAAGATTTGTCATTTTTGGTAGTGATTTTATTAGCCTATTAGATGCACAATGAGTTGGAGAATCTGATAAACCCCACTTCCGGTAGTCTAGCTGCAAGAGAAGTGCCTTAAATTGCCGTTTGAAGCTTCAACTTTGGGTTCCCAGTTCACGTTATTTGGGTATCGAAAAAAAAAGTCGATTAAGATTTGTCATTTTTGGTAGTGATTTTATTAGCCTATTAGATGATCAATGAGTTGGAGAATCAGATAAACCCCACTTCCGGTAGCCTAGCTGCAAGAGAAATGCCTTAAATTGCCGTTTGAAGCTTCAACTTTGGGTTCCCAGTTCACGTTATTTGGGTATCGTAAAAAAAAGTCGATGAAGATTTGTCATTTTTGGTAGTGATTTTATTAGCCTATTAGATGCACAATGAGTTGGAGAATCAGATAAACCCCAAATCCGGTAGCCTAGCTGCAAGAGAAATGCCTTAAATTGCCGTTTGAAGCTTCAACTTTGGGTTCCCAGTTCACGTTATTTGGGTATCGTAAAAAAAAGTCGATTAAGATTTGTCATTTTTGGTAGTGATTTTATTAGCCTATTAGATGCACAATGAGTTGGAGAATCTGATAAACCCCACTTCCGGTAGTCTAGCTGCAAGAGAAATGCCTTAAATTGCCGTTTGAAGCTTCAACTTTGGGTTCCCAGTTCACGTTATTTGGGTATCGAAAAAAAAAGTCGATTAAGATTTGTCATTTTTGGTAGGGATTATATTAGCCTATTAGATGCACAATGAGTTGGAGAATCAGATAAACCCCACTTCCGGTAGCCTAGCTGCAAGAGAAATGCCTTAAATTGCCGTTTGAAGCTTCAACTTTGGGTTCCCAGTTCACGTTATTTGGGTATCGTAAAAAAAAGACGATTAAGATTTGTCATTTTTGGTAGTGATTTTATTAGCCTATTAGATGCACAATGAGTTGGAGAATCTGATAAACCCCACTTCCGGTAGTCTAGCTGCAAGAGAAATGCCTTAAATTGCCGTTTGAAGCTTCAACTTTGGGTTCCCAGTTCACGTTATTTGGGTATCGAAAAAAAAAGTCGATTAAGATTTGTCATTTTTGGTAGTGATTTTATTAGCCTATTAGATGCACAATGAGTTGGAGAATCTGATAAACCCCACTTCCGGTAGTCTAGCTGCAAGAGAAATCCCTTAAATTGCCGTTTGAAGCTTCAACTTTGGGTTCCCAGTTCACGTTATTTGGGTATCGAAAAAAAAAGTCGATTAAGATTTGTCATTTTTGGTAATGATTTTATTAGCCTATTAGATGCACAATGAGTTGGAGAATCTGATAAACCCCACTTCCGGTAGTCTAGCTGCAAGAGAAATGCCTTAAATTGCCGTTTGAAGCTTCAACTTTGGGTTCCCAGTTCACGTCATTTGGGTATCGAAAAAAAAAGTCGATTAAGATTTGTCATTTTTGGTAGTAATTTTATTCGCCTATTAGATGCACAATGAGTTGGAGAATCTGATAAACCCCACTTCCGGTAGTCTAGCTGCAAGAGAAATGCCTTAAATTGCCGTTTGAAGCTTCAACTTTGGGTTCCCAGTTCACGTTATTTGGGTATCGTAAAAAAAAGTCGATGAAGATTTGTCATTTTTGGTAGGGATTTTATTAGCCTATTAGATGCACAATGAGTTGGAGAATCAGATAAACCCCAAATCCGGTAGCCTAGCTGCAAGAGAAATGCCGTAAATTGCCGTTTGAATCTTCAACTTTGGGTTCCCAGTTCACGTTATTTGGGTATCGTAAAAAAAAGTCGATTAAGATTTGTCATTTTTGGTAGTGATTTTATTAGCCTATTAGATGCACAATGAGTTGGAGAATCTGATAAACCGCACTTCCGGTAGTCTAGCTGCAAGAGAAATGCCTTAAATTGCCGTTTGAAGCTTCAACTTTGGGTTCCCAGTTCACGTTATTTGGGTATCGAAAAAAAAAGTCGATTAAGATTTGTCATTTTTGGTAGTGATTGTATTAGCCTATTATATGCACAATGAGTTGGAGAATCAGATAAACCCCACTTCCGGTAGCCTAGCTGCAAGAGAAATGCCTTAAATTGCCGTTTGAAGCTTCAACTTTGGGTTCCCAGTTCACGTTATTTGGGTATTGTAAAAAAAAGACGATTAAGATTTGTCATTTTTGGTAGTGTTTTTATTAGCCTATTAGATGCACAATGAGTTGGAGAAGCTGATAAACCCCACTTCCGGTAGTCTAGCTGCAAGAGAAATGCCTTAAATTGCCGTTTGAAGCTTCAACTTTGGGTTCCCAGTTCACGTTATTTGGGTATCGAAAAAAAAAGTCGATTAAGATTTGTCATTTTTGGTAGTGATTTTATTAGCCTATTAGATGCACAATGAGTTGGAGAATCTGATAAACCCCACCTCCGGTAGTCTAGCTGCAAGAGAAATCCCTTAAATTGCCGTTTGAAGCTTCAACTTTGGGTTCCCAGTTCACGTTATTTGGGTATCGAAAAAAAAAGTCGATTAAGATTTGTCATTTTTGGTAGTGATTTTATTAGCCTATTAGATGCACATTGAGTTGGAGAATCTGATAAACCCCACTTCCGGTAGTCTAGCTGCAAGAGAATTGCCTTAAATTGCCGTTTGAAGCTTCAACTTTGGGTTCCCAGTTCACGTTATTTGGGTATCGTAAAAAAAAGACGATTAAGATTTGTCATTTTTGGTAGTGATTTTATTAGCCTATTATATGCACAATGAGTTGGAGAATCTGATAAACCCCACTTCCGGTAGTCTAGCTGCAAGAGAAATGCCTTAATTTGCCGTTTGAACGTCCAACTTTGGGTTCCCAGTTCACGTTATTTGGGTATCGAAAAAAAAAGTCGAGTAAGATTTGTCATTTTTGGTAGTGATTTTATTAGCCTAGTAGATGCACAATGAGTTGGAGAATCTGATAAACCCCACTTCCGGTAGTCTAGCTGCAAGAGAAATGCCTTAAATTGCCGTTTGAAGCTCCAAATTTGGGTTCCCAGTTCACGTTATTTGGGTATCGAAAAAAAAAGTCGATTAAGATTTGTCATTTTTGGTAGTGATTTTATTAGCCTATTAGATGCACAATGAGTTGGAGAATCTGATAAACCCCACTTCCGGTAGTCTAGCTGCAAGAGAAATGCCTTAAATTGCCGTTTGAAGCTTCAACTTTGGGTTCCCAGTTCACGTTATTTGGGTATCGAAAAAAAAAGTCGATTAAGATTTGTCATTTTTGGTAGGGATTTTATTAGCCTATTATATGCACAATGAGTTGGAGAATCTGATAAACCCCACTTCCGATAGTCTAGCTGCAAGAGAAATGCCTTAAATTGCCGTTTGAAGCTTCAACTTTGGGTTCCCAGTTCACGTTATTTGGATATCGTAAAAAAAAGTCGATTAAGATTTGTCATTTTTGGTAGTGATTTTATTAGCCTATTAGATGCACAATGAGTTGGAGAATCAGATAAACCCCACTTCCGGTAGTCTAGCTGCAAGAGAAATGCCTTAATTTGCCGTTTGAAGGTCCAACTTTGGGTTCCCAGTTCACGTTATTTGGGTATCGAAAAAAAAAGTCGATTAAGATTTGTCATTTTTGGTAGTGATTTTATTAGCCTAGTAGATGCACAATGAGTTGGAGAATCTGATAAACCCCACTTCCGGTAGTCTAGCTGCAAGAGAAATGCCTTAAATTGCCGTTTGAAGCTCCAAATTTGGGTTCCCAGTTCACGTTATTTGGGTATCGAAAAAAAAAGTCGATTAAGATTTGTCATTTTTGGTAGTGATTTTATTAGCCTATTAGATGCACAATGAGTTGGAGAATCTGATAAACCCCACTTCCGGTAGTCTAGCTGCAAGAGAAATGCCTTAAATTGCCGTTTGAAGCTTCAACTTTGGGTTCCCAGTTCACGTTATTTGGGTATCGAAAAAAAAAGTCGATTAAGATTTGTCATTTTTTGTAGTGATTTTATTAGCCTATTAGATGCACAATGAGTTGGAGAATCAGATAAACCCCACTTCCGGTAGTCTAGCTGCAAGAGAAATGCCTTAAATTGCCGTTTGAAGCTTCAATTTTGGGTTCCCAGTTCACGTTATTTGGGTATCGAAAAAAAAAGTCTATTAAGATTTGTCATTTTTGGTAGTGATTTTATTAGCCTATTAGATGCACAATAAGTTGGAGAATCAGATAAACCCCACTTCCGGTAGTCTAGCTGCAAGAGAAATGCCTTAAATTGCCGTTTGAAGCTTCAACTTTGGGTTCCCAGTTCACGTTATTTGGGCATCGAAAAAAAAAGTCGATTAAGATTTGTCATTTTTGGTAGTGATTTTATTAGCCTATTAGATGCACAATGAGTTGGAGAATCAGATAAACCCCACTTCCGGTAGTCTAGCTGCAAGAGAAATGCCTTAAATTGCCGTTTGAAGCTCCAACTTTGGGTTCCCAGTTCACGTTATTTGGGTATCGAAAAAAAAAGTCGATTAAGATTTGTCATTTTTGGTACTGATTTTATTAGCCTATTAGATGCACAATGAGTTGGAGAATCTGATAAACCCCACTTCCGGTAGTCTAGCTGCAAGAGAAATGTTTTAAATTGCCGTTTGAAGCTCCAACTTTGGGTTCCCAGTTCACGTTATTTGGGTATCGAAAAAAAAAGTCGATTAAGATTTGTCATTTTTGGTAGTGATTTTATTAGCCTATTAGATGCACAATGAGTTGGAGAATCTGATAAACCCCACTTCCGGTAGTCTAGCTGCAAGAGAAATACCTTAAATTGCTGTTTGAAGCTTCAACTTTGGGTTCCCAGTTCACGTTATTTGGGTATCGAAAAAAAAAGTCGATTAAGATTTGTCATTTTTGGTAGTGATTTTATTAGCCTATTAGATGCACAATGAGTTGGAGAATCTGATAAACCCCACTTCCGGTAGTCTAGCTGCAAGAGAAATGCCTTAAATTGCCGTTTGAAGCTTCAACTTTGGGTTCCCAGTTCACGTTATTTGGGTATCGAAAAAAAAAGTCGATTAAGATTTGTCATTTTTGGTAGGGATTTTATTAGCCTATTAGATGCACAATGAGTTGGAGAATCAGATAAACCCCACTTCCGGTAGCCTAGCTGCAAGAGAAATGCCTTAAATTGCCGTTTGAAGCTTCAACATTGGGTTCCCAGTTCACGTTATTTGGGTATCGAAAAAAAAAGTCGATTAAGATTTGTCATTTTTGGTAGTGATTTTATTAGCCTATTAGATGCACAATGAGTTGGAGAATCTGATAAACCCCACTTCCGGTAGTCTAGCTGCAAGAGAAATGCCTTAAATTGCCGTTTGAAGCTTCAACTTTGGGTTCCCAGTTCACGTTATTTGGGTATCGAAAAAAAAAGTCGATTAAGATTTGTCATTTTTGGTAGTGATTTTATTAGCCTATTAGATGCACAATGAGTTGGAGAATCTGATAAACCCCACTTCCGGTAGTCTAGCTGCAAGAGAAATGCCTTAAATTGCCGTTTGAAGCTTCAACTTTGGGTTCCCAGTTCACGTTATTTGGGTATCGAAAAAAAAAGTCGATTAAGATTTGTCATTTTTGGTAGGGATTTTATTAGCCTATTAGATGCACAATGAGTTGGAGAATCAGATAAACCCCACTTCCGGTAGCCTAGCTGCAAGAGAAATGCCTTAAATTGCCGTTTGAAGCTTCAACTTTGGGTTCCCAGTTCACGTTATTTGGGTATCGAAAAAAAAAGTCGATTAAGATTTGTCATTTTTGGTAGTGATTTTATTAGCCTATTAGATGCACAATGAGTTGGAGAATCTGATAAACCCCACTTCCGGTAGTCTAGCTGCAAGAGAAATGCCTTAAATTGCCGTTTGAAGCTCCAACTTTGGGTTCCCAGTTCACGTTATTTCGGTATCGAAAAAAAAAGTCGATTAAGATTTGTCATTTTTGGTAGTGATTTTATTAGCCTATTAGATGCACAATGAGTTGGAGAATCTGATAAACCCCACTTCCGGTAGTCTAGCTGCAAGAGAAATGCCTTAAATTGCCGTTTGAAGCTCCAACTTTGTGTTCCCAGTTCACGTTATTTGGGTATCGAAAAAAAAAGTCGATTAAGATTTGTCATTTTTGGTAGTGATTTTATTAGCCTATTAGATGCACAATGAGTTGGAGAATCTGATAAAACCCACTTCCGGTAGTCTAGCTGCAAGAGAAATGCCTTAAATTGCCGTTTGAAGCTTCAACTTTGGGTTTCCAGTTCACGTTATTTGGGTATCGAAAAAAAAAGTCGATTAAGATTTGTCATTTTTGGTTGTGATTTTATTAGCCTATTAGATGCACAATGAGTTGGAGAATCAGATAAACCTCACTTCCGGTAGTCTAGCTGCAAGAGAAATGCCTTAAATTGCCGTTTGAAGCTCCAACTTTGGGTTCCCAGTTCACGTTATTTGGGTATCGAAAAAAAAAGTCGATTAAGATTTGTCATTTTTGGTAGTGATTTTATTAGCCTATTAGATGCACAATGAGTTGGAGAATCTGATAAACCCCACGTCCGGTAGTCTAGCTGCAAGAGAAATGCCTTAAATTGCCGTTTGAAGCTCCAACTTTGGGTTCCCAGTTCACGTTATTTGGGTATCGAAAAAAAAAGTCGATTAAGATTTGTCATTTTTGGTAGTGATTTTATTAGCCTATTAGATGCACAATGAGTTGGAGAATCTGATAAAACCCACTTCCGGTAGTCTAGCTGCAAGAGAAATGCCTTAAATTGCCGTTTGAAGCTTCAACTTTGGGTTCCCAGTTCACGTTATTTCGGTATCGTAAAAAAAAAGTCGATTAAGATTTGTCATTTTTGGTAGTGATTTTATTAGCCTATTAGATGCACAATGAGTTGGAGAATCAGATAAACCCCACTTCCGGTAGTCTAGCTGCAAGAGAAATGCCTTAAATTGCCGTTTGAAGCTTCAACTTTGGGTTTCCAGTTCACGTTATTTGGGTATCGAAAAAAAAAGTCGATTAAGATTTGTCATTTTTGGTTGTGATTTTATTAGCATATTAGATGCACAATGAGTTGGAGAATCAGATAAACCCCACTTCCGGTAGTCTAGCTGCAAGAGAAATGCCTTAAATTGCCGTTTGAAGCTCCAACTTTGGGTTCCCAGTTCACGTTATTTGGGTATCGAAAAAAAAAGTCGATTAAGATTTGTCATTTTTGGTAGTGATTTTATTAGCCTATTAGATGCACAATGAGTTGGAGAATCTGATAAACCCCACTTCCGGTAGTCTAGCTGCAAGAGAAATGCCTTAAATTGCCGTTTGAAGCTTCAACTTTGGGTTCCCAGTTCACGTTATTTGGGTATCGAAAAAAAAAGTCGATTAAGATTTGTCATTTTTGGTTGTGATTTTATTAGCCTATTAGATGCGCAATGAGTTGGAGAATCAGATAAACCACACTTCCGGTAGTCTAGCTGCAAGAGAAATGCCTTAAATTGCCGTTTGAAGCTCCAACTTTGGGTTCCCAGTTCACGTTATTTGGGTATCGAAAAAAAAAGTCGATTAAGATTTGTCATTTTTGGTAGTGATTTTATTAGCCTATTAGATGCACAATGAGTTGGAGAATCTGATAAACACCACTTCCGGTAGTCTAGCTGCAAGAGAAATGCCTTAAATTGCCGTTTGAAGCTTCAACTTTGGGTTCCCAGTTCACGTTATTTGGGTATCGAAAAAAAAAGTCGATTAAGATTTGTCATTTTTGGTAGTGATTTTATTAGCCTATTAGATGCACAATGAGTTGGAGAATCAGATATACCCCACTTCCGGTAGTCTAGCTGCAAGAGAAATGCCTCAAATTGCCGTTTGAAGCTTCAACTTTGGGTTCCCAGTTCACGTTATTTGGGTATCGAAAAAAAAAGTCGATTAAGATTTGTCATTTTTGGTAGTGATTTTATTACCCTATTAGATGCACAATGAGTTGGAGAATCAGATAAACCCCACTTCCGGTAGTCTAGCTGCAAGAGAAATGCCTTAAATTGCCGTTTGAAGCTTCAACTTTGGGTTCCCAGTTCACGTTATTTGGGTATCGAAAAAAAAAGTCGTTTAAGATTTGTCATTTTTGGTAGTGATTTTATTAGCCTATTAGATGCACAATGAGTTGGAGAATCTGATAAACCCCACTTCCGGTAGTCTAGCTGCAAGAGAAATGCCTTAAATTGCCGTTTGAAGCGTCAACTTTGGGTTCCCAGTTCACGTTATTTGGGTATCGAAAAAAAAAGTCGATTAAGATTTGTCATTTTTGGTAGTGATTTTATTAGCCTATTAGATGCACAATGAGTTGGAGAATCTGATAAACACCACTTCCGGTAGTCTAGCTGCAAGAGAAATGCCTTAAATTGCCGTTTGAAGCTTCAACTTTGGGTTCCCAGTTCACGATATTTGGGTATCGAAAAAAAAAGTCGTTTAAGATTTGTTATTTTTGGTAGTGATTTTATTAGCCTATTAGATGCACAATGAGTTGGAGAATCTGATAAACCCCACTTCCGGTAGTCTAGCTGCAAGAGAAATGCCTTAAATTGCCGTTTGAAGCTTCAACTTTGGGTTCCCAGTTCACGTTATTTGGGTATCGTAAAAAAAAGTCGATTAAGATTTGTCATTTTTGGTAGTGATTTTATTAGCCTATTAGATGCACAATGAGTTGGAGAATCAGATAAACTCCACTTCCGGTAGTCGAGCTGCAAGAGAAATGCCTTAAATTGCCGTTTGAAGCTTCAACTTTGGGTTTCCAGTTCACGTTATTTGGGTATCGTAAAAAAAAGTCGATTAAGATTTGTCATTTTTGGTAGTGATTTTATTAGCCTATTAGATGCACAATGAGTTGGAGAATCTGATAAACCGCACTTCCGGTAGTCTAGCTGCAAGAGAAATGCCTTAAATTGCCGTTTGAAGCTTCAACTTTGGGTTCCCAGTTCACGTTATTTGGGTATCGAAAAAAAAAGTCGATTAAGATTTGTCATTTTTGGTAGTGATTTTATTAGCCTATTAGATGCACAATGAGTTGGAGAATCAGATAAACTCCACTTCCGGTAGTCTAGCTGCAAGAGAAATGCCTTAAATTGCCGTTTGAAGCTTCAACTTTGGGTTTCCAGTTCACGTTATTTGGGTATCGTAAAAAAAAGTCGATTAAGATTTGTCATTTTTGGTAGTGATTTTATTAGCCTATTAGATGCACAATGAGTTGGAGAATCTGATAAACCCCACTTCCGGTAGTCTAGCTGCAAGAGAAATGCCTTAAATTGCCGTTTGAAGCGTCAACTTTGGGTTCCCAGTTCACGTTATTTGGGTATCGAAAAAAAAAGTCGATTAAGATTTGTCATTTTTGGTAATGATTTTATTAGCCTATTAGATGCACAATGAGTTGGAGAATCTGATAAACACCACTTCCGGTAGTCTAGCTGCAAGAGAAATGCCTTAAATTGCCGTTTGAAGCTTCAACTTTGGGTTCCCAGTTCACGATATTTGGGTATCGAAAAAAAAAGTCGTTTAACATTTGTTATTTTTGGTAGTGATTTTATTAGCCTATTAGATGCACAATGAGTTGGAGAATCTGATAAACCCCACTTCCGGTAGTCTAGCTGCAAGAGAAATGCCTTAAATTGCCGTTTGAAGCTTCAACTTTGGGTTCCCAGTTCACGTTATTTGGGTATCGTAAAAAAAAGTCGATTAAGATTTGTCATTTTTGGTAGTGATTTTATTAGCCTATTAGATGCACAATGAGTTGGAGAATCAGATAAACTCCACTTCCGGTAGTCGAGCTGCAAGAGAAATGCCTTAAATTGCCGTTTGAAGCTTCAACTTTGGGTTCCCAGTTCACGTTATTTGGGTATCGAAAAAAAAAGTCGATTAAGATTTGTCATTTTTGGTAGTGATTTTATTAGCCTATTAGATGCACAATGAGTTGGAGAATCAGATAAACTCCACTTCCGGTAGTCTAGCTGCAAGAGAAATGCCTTAAATTGCCGTTTGAAGCTTCAACTTTGGGTTCCCAGTTCACGTTATTTGGGTATCGAAAAAAAAAGTCGATTAAGATTTGTCATTTTTGGTAGTGATTTTATTAGCCTATTAGATGCACAATGAGTTGGAGAATCAGATAAACTCCACTTCCGGTAGTCTAGCTGCAAGAGAAATGCCTTAAATTGCCGTTTGAAGCTTCAACTTTGGGTTCCCAGTTCACGTTATTTGGGTATCGTAAAAAAAAGTCGATTAAGATTTGTCATTTTTGGTAGTGATTTTATTAACCTATTAGATGCACAATGAGTTGGAGAATCAGATAAAACCCACTTCCGGTAGCCTAGCTGCAAGAGAAATGCCTTAAATTGCCGTTTGAAGCTTCAACTTTGGGTTCCCAGTTCACGTTATTTGGGTATCGAAAAAAAAAGTCGATTAAGATTTGTCATTTTTGGAAGTGATTTTATTAGCCTATTAGATGCACAATGAGTTGGAGAATCAGATAAACCCCACTTCCGGTAGTCTAGCTGCATGAGAAATGCCTTAAATTGCCGTTTGAAGCTTCAACTTTGGGTTCCCAGTTCACGTTCTTTGGGTATCGTAAAAAAAAGTCGATTAAGATTTGTCATTTTTGGTAGTGATTTTATTAGCCTATTCGATGCACAATGAGTTGGAGAATCTGATAAACCCCACTTCCGGTAGCCTAGCTGCAAGAGAAATGCCTTAAATTGCCGTTTGAAGCTTCAACTTTGGGGTCCCAGTTCACGTTATTTGGGTATCGTAAAAAAAAGTCGATTAAGATTTGTCATTTTTGGTAGTGATTTTATTAGCCTATTCTATGCACAATGAGTTGGAGAATCTGATAAACCCCACTTCCGGTAGCCTAGCTGCAAGAGAAATGCCTTAAATTGCCGTTTGAAGCTTCAACTTTGGGTTCCCAGTTCACGTTATTTGGGTATCGAAAAAAAAAGTCGATTAAGATTTGTCATTTTTGGTAGTGATTTTATTAGCCTATTAAATGCACAATGAGTTGGAGAATCTGATAAACCCCACTTCCGGTAGCCTAGCTGCATGAGAAATGCCTTAAATTGCCGTTTGAAGCTTCAACTTTGGGTTCCCAGTTCACGTTATTTGGGTATCGTAAAAAAAAGTCGATTAAGATTTGTCATTTTTGGTAGTGATTTTATTAGCCTATTAGATGCACAATGAGTTGGAGAATCTGATAAACCCCACTTCCGGTAGCCTAGCTGCAAGAGAAATGCCTTAAATTGCCGTTTTAAGCTTCAACTTTGGGTTCCCAGTTCAGGTTATTTGGGTATCGTAAAAAAAAGTCGATTAAGATTTGTCATTTTTGGTAGTGATTTTATTAGCCTATTCGATGCACAATGAGTTGGAGAATCTGATAAACCCCACTTCCGGTAGCCTAGCTGCAAGAGAAATGCCTTAAATTGCCGTTTGAAGCTTCAACTTTGGGTTCCCAGTTCACGTTATTTGGGTATCGAAAAAAAAAGTCGATTAAGATTTGTCATTTTTGGTAGTGATTTTATTAGCCTATTCGATGCACAATGAGTTGGAGAATCTGATAAACCCCACTTCCGGTAGCCTAGCTGCAAGAGAAAAGCCTTAAATTGCCGTTTGAAGCTTCAACTTTGGGTTCCCAGTTCACGTTATTTGGGTATCGAAAAAAAAAGTCGTTTAAGATTTGTCATTTTTGGTAGTGATTTTATTAGCCTATTAGATGCACAATGAGTTGGAGAATCAGATAAACCCCACTTCCGGTAGTCTAGCTGCAAGAGAAATGCCTTAAATTGCTGTTTGAAGCTTCAACTTTGGGTTTCCAGGTCACGTTATTTGGGTATCGTAAAAAAAAGTCGATTAAGATTTGTCATTTTTGGTAGTGATTTTATTAGCCTATTAGATGCACAATGAGTTGGAGAATCTGATAAACCGCACTTCCGGTAGTCTAGCTGCAAGAGAAATGCCTTAAATTGCCGTTTGAAGCTTCAACTTTGGGTTCCCAGTTCACGTTATTTGGGTATCGAAAAAAAAAGTCGATTAAGATTTGTCATTTTTGGTAGTGATTTTATTAGCCTATTAGATGCACAATGAGTTGGAGAATCAGATAAACTCCACTTCCGGTAGTCTAGCTGCAAGAGAAATGCCTTAAATTGCCGTTTGAAGCTTCAACTTTGGGTTTCCAGTTCACGTTATTTGGGTATCGTAAAAAAAAGTCGATTAAGATTTGTCATTTTTGGTAGTGATTTTATTAGCCTATTAGATGCACAATGAGTTGGAGAATCTGATAAACCCCACTTCCGGTAGTCTAGCTGCAAGAGAAATGCCTTAAATTGCCGTTTTAAGCTTCAACTTTGGGTTCCCAGTTCAGGTTATTTGGGTATCGTAAAAAAAAGTCGATTAAGATTTGTCATTTTTGGTAGTGATTTTATTAGCCTATTCGATGCACAATGAGTTGGAGAATCTGATAAACCCCACTTCCGGTAGCCTAGCTGCAAGAGAAATGCCTTAAATTGCCGTTTGAAGCTTCAACTTTGGGTTCCCAGTTCACGTTATTTGGGTATCGAAAAAAAAAGTCGATTAAGATTTGTCATTTTTGGTAGTGATTTTATTAGCCTATTCGATGCACAATGAGTTGGAGAATCTGATAAACCCCACTTCCGGTAGCCTAGCTGCAAGAGAAAAGCCTTAAATTGCCGTTTGAAGCTTCAACTTTGGGTTCCCAGTTCACGTTATTTGGGTATCGAAAAAAAAAGTCGTTTAAGATTTGTCATTTTTGGTAGTGATTTTATTAGCCTATTAGATGCACAATGAGTTGGAGAATCAGATAAACCCCACTTCCGGTAGTCTAGCTGCAAGAGAAATGCCTTAAATTGCTGTTTGAAGCTTCAACTTTGGGTTCCCAGTTCACGTTATTTGGGTATCGTAAAAAAAAGTCGATTAAGATTTGTCATTTTTAGTAGTCATTTTATTAGCCTATTAGATGCACAATGAGTTGGAGAATCAGATAAATCCCACTTCCGGTAGCCTAGCTGCAAGAGAAATGCCTTAAATTTCCGTTTGAAGCTTCAACTTTGGGTTCCCAGTTCACGTTATTTGGGTAACGAAAAAAAAAGTCGATTAAGATTTGTCATTTTTGGTAGTGATTTTATTAGCCTATTAGATGCACAATGAGTTGGAGAATCTGATAAACCCCACTTCCGGTAGCCTAGCAGCAAGAGAAATGCCTTAAATTGCCGTTTGAAGCTTCAACTTTGGGTTCCCAGTTCACGTTATTTGGGTATCGTAAAAAAAAGTCGATTAAGATTTGTCATTTTTGGTAGTGATTTTATTAGCCTATTAGATGCACAATGAGTTGGAGAATCTGATAAACCCCACTTCCGGTAGTCTAGCTGCAAGTGAAATGCCTTAAATTGCCGTTTGAAGCTTCAACTTTGGGTTCCCAGTTCAGGTTATTTGGGTATCGTAAAAAAAAGTCGATTAAGATTTGTCATTTTTGGTAGTGATTTTATTAGCCTATTCGATGCACAATGAGTTGGAGAATCTGATAAACCCCACTTCCGGTAGCCTAGCTGCAAGAGAAATGCCTTAAATTGCCGTTTGAAGCTTCAACTTTGGGTTCCCAGTTCACGTTATTTGGGTATCGTAAAAAAAAGTCGATTAAGATTTGTCATTTTTAGTAGTGATTTTATTAGCCTATTAGATGCACAATGAGTTGGAGAATCAGATAAATCCCACTTCCGGTAGCCTAGCTGCAAGAGAAATGCCTTAAATTTCCGTTTGAAGCTTCAACTTTGGGTTCCCAGTTCACGTTATTTGGGTAACGAAAAAAAAAGTCGATTAAGATTTGTCATTTTTGGTAGTGATTTTATTAGCCTATTAGATGCACAATGAGTTGGAGAATCTGATAAACCCCACTTCCGGTAGCCTAGCAGCAAGAGAAATGCCTTAAATTTCCGTTTGAAGCTTCAACTTTGGGTTCCCAGTTCACGTTATTTGGGTATCGTAAAAAAAAGTCGATTAAGATTTGTCATTTTTGGTAGTGATTTTATTAGCCTATTAGATGCACAATGAGTTGGAGAATCTGATAAACCCCACTTCCGGTAGTCTAGCTGCAAGAGAAATGCCTTAAATTGCCGTTTGAAGCTTCAACTTTGGGTTCCCAGTTCAGGTTATTTGGGTATCGTAAAAAAAAGTCGATTAAGATTTGTCATTTTTGGTAGTGATTTTATTAGCGTATTCGATGCACAATGAGTTGGAGAATCTGATAAACCCCATTTCCGGTAGCCTAGCTGCAAGAGAAATGCATTAAATTGCCGTTTGAAGCTTCAACTTTGGGTTCCCAGTTCACGTTATTTGGGTATCGAAAAAAAAAGTCGATTAAGATTTGTCATTTTTGGTAGTGATTTTATTAGCCTATTAGATGCACAATGAGTTGGAGAATCTGATAAACCCCACTTCCGGTAGCCTAGCTGCAAGAGAAATGCCTTAAATTGCCGTTTTAAGCTTCAACTTTGGGTTCCCAGTTCAGGTTATTTGGGTATCGTAAAAAAAAGTCGATTAAGATTTGTCATTTTTGGTAGTGATTTTATTAGCCTATTCGATGCACAATGAGTTGGAGAATCTGATAAACCCCACTTCCGGTAGCCTAGCTGCAAGAGAAATGCCTTAAATTGCCGTTTGAAGCTTCAACTTTGGGATCCCAGTTCACGTTATTTGGGTATCGAAAAAAAAAGTCGATTAAGATTTGTCATTTTTGGTAGTGATTTTATTAGCCTATTCGATGCACAATGAGTTGGAGAATCTGATAAACCCCACTTCCGGTAGCCTAGCTGCAAGAGAAAAGCCTTAAATTGCCGTTTGAAGCTTCAACTTTGGGTTCCCAGTTCACGTTATTTGGGTATCGAAAAAAAAAGTCGTTTAAGATTTGTCATTTTTGGTAGTGATGTTATTAGCCTATTAGATGCACAATGAGTTGGAGAATCAGATAAACCCCACTTCCGGTAGTCTAGCTGCAAGAGAAATGCCTTAAATTGCTGTTTGAAGCTTCAACTTTGGGTTCCCAGTTCACGTTATTTGGGTATCGTAAAAAAAAGTCGATTAAGATTTGTCATTTTTAGTAGTGATTTTATTAGCCTATTAGATGCACAATGAGTTGGAGAATCAGATAAATACCACTTCCGGTAGCCTAGCTGCAAGAGAAATGCCTTAAATTTCCGTTTGAAGCTTCAACTTTGGGTTCCCAGTTCACGTTATTTGGGTAACGAAAAAAAAAGTCGATTAAGATTTGTCATTTTTGGTAGTGATTTTATTAGCCTATTATATGCACAATGAGTTGGAGAATCTGATAAACCCCACTTCCGGTAGCCTAGCAGCAAGAGAAATGCCTTAAATTGCCGTTTGAAACTTCAACTTTGGGTTCCCAGTTCACGTTATTTGGGTATCGTAAAAAAAAGTCGATTAAGATTTGTCATTTTTGGTAGTGATTTTATTAGCCTATTAGATGCACAATGAGTTGGAGAATCTGATAAACCCCACTTCCGGTAGTCTAGCTGCAAGAGAAATGCCTTAAATTGCCGTTTGAAGCTTCAACTTTGGGTTCCCAGTTCAGGTTATTTGGGTATCGTAAAAAAAAGTCGATTAAGATTTGTCATTTTTGGTAGTGATTTTATTAGCGTATTCGATGCACAATGAGTTGGAGAATCTGATAAACCCCATTTCCGGTAGCCTAGCTGCAAGAGAAATGCCTTAAATTGCCGTTTGAAGCTTCAAGTTTGGGTTCCCAGTTCACGCTATTTGGGTATCGTAAAAAAAAGTCGATTAAGATTTGTCATTTTTGGTAGTGATTTTATTCGCCTATTAGATGCACAATGAGTTGGAGAATCCGATAAACCCCACTTCCGGTAGTCTAGCTGCAAGAGAAATGCCTTAAATTGCCGTTTGAAGCTTCAAGTTTGGGTTCCCAGTTCACGCTATTTGGGTATCGTAAAAAAAAGTCGATTAAGGTTTGTCATTTTTGGTAGTGATTTTATTCGCCTATTAGATGCACAATGAGTTGGAGAATCCGATAAACCCCACTTCCGGTAGTCTAGCTGCAAGAGAAATGCCTTAAATTGCCGTTTGAAGCTTCAAGTTTGGGTTCCCAGTTCACGCTATTTGGGTATCGTAAAAAAAAGTCGATTAAGATTTGTCATTTTTGGTAGTGATTTTATTCGCCTATTAGATGCACAATGAGTTGGAGAATCCGATAAACCCCACTTCCGGTAGTCTAGCTGCAAGAGAAATGCTTTAAATTGCCGTTTGAAGCTTCAAGTTTGGGTTCCCAGTTCACGCTATTTGGGTATCGTAAAAAAAAGTCGATTAAGATTTGACATTTTTGGTAGTGATTTTATTCGCCTATTAGATGCACAATGAGTTGGAGAATCCGATAAACCCCACTTCCGGTAGTCTAGCTGCAAGAGAAATGCCTTAAATTGCCGTTTGAAGCTTCAAGTTTGGGTTCCCAGTTCACGCTATTTGGGTATCGTAAAAAAAAGTCGATTAAGATTTGTCATTTTTGGTAGTGATTTTATTCGCCTATTAGATGCACAATGAGTTGGAGAATCCGATAAACCCCACTTCCGGTAGTCTAGCTGCAAGAGAAATGCCTTAAATTGCCGTTTGAAGCTTCAAGTTTGGGTTCCCAGTTCACGCTATTTGGGTATCGTAAAAAAAAGTCGATTAAGATTTGTCATTTTTGGTAGTGATTTTATTCGCCTATTAGATGCACAATGAGTTGGAGAATCCGATAAACCCCACTTCCGGTAGTCTAGCTGCAAGAGAAATGCCTTAAATTGCCGTTTGAAGCTTCAAGTTTGGGTTCCCAGTTCACGCTATTTGGGTATCGTAAAAAAAAGTCGATTAAGATTTGTCATTTTTGGTAGTGATTTTATTCGCCTATTAGATGCACAATGAGTTGGAGAATCCGATAAACCCCACTTCCGGTAGTCTAGCTGCAAGAGAAATGCCTTAAATTGCCGTTTGAAGCTTCAAGTTTGGGTTCCCAGTTCACGCTATTTGGGTATCGTAAAAAAAAGTCGATTAAGATTTGTCATTTTTGGTAGTGATTTTATTCGCCTATTAGATGCACAATGAGTTGGAGAATCCGATAAACCCCACTTCCGGTAGTCTAGCTGCAAGAGAAATGCCTTAAATTGCCGTTTGAAGCTTCAAGTTTGGGTTCCCATTTCGCGTTATTTGGGTATCGTAAAAAAAAGTCGATTAAGATTTGTCATTTTTGGTAGTGATTTTATTCGCCTATTAGATGCACAATGAGTTGGAGAATCTGATAAACCTCACTTCCGGTAGTCTAGCTGCACGAGAAATGCCTTAAATTGCCGTGTGAAGCTTCAACTTTGGGTTCCCAGTTCACGTTATTTGGGTATCGTAAAAAAAAGTCGATTAAGATTTGTCATTTTTGGTAGTGATTTTATTCGCCTATTAGATGCACAATGAGTTGGAGAATCTGATAAACCCCACTTCCGGTAGCCTAGCTGCAAGAGAAATGCCTTAAATTGCCGTTTGAAGCTTCAACTTTGGGTTCCCAGTTCACGTTATTTGGGTATCGTAAAAAAAAGTCGATTAAGATTTGTCATTTTTGGTAGTGATTTTATTCGCCTATTAGATGCACAATGAGTTGGAGAATCCGATAAACCCCACTTCCGGTAGCCTAGCTGCACGAGAAATGCCTTAAATTGCCGTTTGAAGCTTCAACTTTGGGTTCCCAGTTCACGTTATTTGGGTATCGTAAAAAAAAGTCGTTTAAGATTTGTCATTTTTGGTAGTGATTTTATTCGCCTATTAGATGCACAATGAGTTGGAGAATCTGATAAAGGCCACTTCTGGTAGCCTAGCTGCAAGAGAAATGCCTTAAATTGCCGTTTGAAGCTTCAACTTTGGGTTCCCAGTTCACGTTATTTGGGTATCGTAAAAAAAAGTCGATTAAGATTTGTCATTTTTGGTAGTGATTTTATTCGCCTATTAGATGCACAATGAGTTGGAGAATCTGATAAACCCCACTTCCGGTAGTCTAGCTGCAAGAGAAATGCCTTAAATTGCCGTTTGAAGCTTCAAGTTTGGGTTCCCAGTTCACGCTATTTGGGTATCGTAAAAAAAAGTCGATTAAGATTTGTCATTTTTGGTAGTGATTTTATTCGCCTATTAGATGCACAATGAGTTGGAGAATCCGATAAACCCCACTTCCGGTAGTCTAGCTGCAAGAGAAATGCCTTAAATTGCCGTTTGAAGCTTCAAGTTTGGGTTCCCAGTTCACGCTATTTGGGTATCGTAAAAAAAAGTCGATTAAGATTTGTCATTTTTGGTAGTGATTTTATTCGCCTATTAGATGCACAATGAGTTGGAGAATCCGATAAACCCCACTTCCGGTAGCCTAGCTGCACGAGAAATGCCTTAAATTGCCGTTTGAAGCTTCAACTTTGGGTTCCCAGTTCACGTTATTTGGGTATCGTAAAAAAAAGTCGTTTAAGATTTGTCATTTTTGGTAGTGATTTTATTCGCGTATTAGATGCACAATGAGTTGGAGAATCTGATAAACCCCACTTCCGGTAGCCTAGCTGCAAGAGAAATTCCTTAAATTGCCGTTTGAAGCTTCAAGTTTGGGTTCCCAGTTCACGTTATTTGGGTATCGTAAAAAAAAGTCGATTAAGATTTGTCATTTTTGGTAGTGATTTTATTCGCCTATTAGATGCACAATGAGTTGGAGAATCCGATAAACCCCACTTCCGGTAGCCTAGCTGCACGAGAAATGCCTTAAATTGCCGTTTGAAGCTTCAACTTTGGGTTCCCAGTTCACGTTATTTGGGTATCGTAAAAAAAAGTCGTTTAAGTTTTGTCATTTTTGGTAGTGATTTTATTCGCCTATTAGATGCACAATGAGTTTGAGAATCTGATAAACCCTACTTCCGGTAGCCTAGCTGCAAGAGAAATGCCTTAAATTGCCGTTTGAAGCTTCAAATTTGGGTTCCCAGTTCACGTTATTTGGGTATCGTAAAAAAAAGTCGATTAAGATTTGTCATTTTTGGTAGTGATTTTATTCGCCTATTAGATGCACAATGAGTTGGAGAATCCGATAAACCCCACTTCCGGTAGTCTAGCTGCAAGAGAAATGCCTTAAATTGCCGTTTGAAGCTTCAAGTTTGGGTTCCCAGTTCACGCTATTTGGGTATCGTAAAAAAAAGTCGATTAAGATTTGTCATTTTTGGTAGTGATTTTATTCGCCTATTAGATGCACAATGAGTTGGAGAATCCGATAAACCCCACTTCCGGTAGTCTAGCTGCAAGAGAAATGCCTTAAATTGCCGTTTGAAGCTTCAACTTTGGGTTCCCAGTTCACGTTATTTGGGTATCGTAAAAAAAAGTCGATTAAGATTTGTTATATTTGGTAGTGATTTTATTCGCCTATTAGATGCACAATGAGTTGGAGAATCTGATAAACCCCACTTCCGGTAGCCTAGCTGCACGAGAAATGCCTTAAATTGCCGTTTGAAGCTGCAACTTTGGGTTCCCAGTTCACGCTATTTGGGTATCGTAAAAAAAAGTCGATTAAGATTTGTCATTTTTGGTAGTGATTTTATTCGCCTATTAGATGCACAATGAGTTGGAGAATCCGATAAACCCCACTTCCGGTAGTCTAGCTGCAAGAGAAATGCCTTAAATTGCCGTTTGAAGCTTCAAGTTTGGGTTCCCAGTTCACGCTATTTGGGTATCGTAAAAAAAAGTCGATTAAGATTTGTCATTTTTGGTAGTGATTTTATTCGCCTATTAGATGCACAATGAGTTGGAGAATCCGATAAACCCCACTTCCGGTAGTCTAGCTGCAAGAGAAATGCCTTAAATTGCCGTTTGAAGCTTCAAGTTTGGGTTCCCAGTTCACGTTATTTGGGTATCGTAAAAAAAAGTCGATTAAGATTTGTCATTTTTGGTAGTGATTTTATTCGCCTATTAGATGCACAATGAGTTGGAGAATCTGATAAACCCCACTTCCGGTAGCCTAGCTGCACGAGAAATGCCTTAAATTGCCGTTTGAAGCTTCAAGTTTGGGTTCCCAGTTCACGTTATTTGGGTATCGTAAAAAAAAGTCGATTAAGATTTGTCATTTTTGGTAGTGATTTTATTCGCCTATTAGATGCACAATGAGTTGGAGAATCTGATAAACCCCACTTCCGGTAGCCTAGCTGCAAGAGAAATGCCTTAAATTGCCGTGTGAAGCTTCAACTTTGGGTTCCCAGTTCACGTTATTTGGGTATCGTAAAAAAAAGTCGATTAAGATTTGTCATTTTTGGTAGTGATTTTATTCGCCTATTTGATGCACAATGAGTTGGAGAATCTGATAAACCCCACTTCCGGTAGCCTAGCTGCAAGAGAAATGCCTTAAATTGCCGTTTGAAGCTTCAACTTTGGGTTCCCAGTTCACGTTATTTGGGTATCGTAAAAAAAAGTCGATTAAGATTTGTCATTTTTGGTAGTGATTTTATTCGCCTATTAGATGCACAATGAGTTGGAGAATCTGATAAACCCCACTTCCGGTAGTCTAGCTGCAAGAGAAATGCCTTAAATTGCCGTTTGAAGCTTCAAGTTTGGGTTCCCAGTTCACGCTATTTGGGTAGCGTAAAAAAAAGTCGATTAAGATTTGTCATTTTTGGTAGTGATTTTATTCGCCTATTAGATGCACAATGAGTTGGAGAATCTGATAAACCCCACTTCCGGTAGCCTAGCTGCACGAGAAATGCCTTAAATTGCCGTTTGAAGCTTCAACTTTGGGTTCCCAGTTCACGTTATTTGGGTATCGTAAAAAAAAGTCGTTTAAGATTTGTCATTTTTGGTAGTGATTTTATTCGCGTATTAGATGCACAATGAGTTGGAGAATCTGATAAACCCCACTTCCGGTAGCCTAGCTGCAAGAGAAATTCCTTAAATTGCCGTTTGAAGCTTCAAGTTTGGGTTCCCAGTTCACGTTATTTGGGTATCGTAAAAAAAAGTCGATTAAGATTTGTCATTTTTGGTAGTGATTTTATTCGCCTATTAGATGCACAATGAGTTGGAGAATCCGATAAACCCCACTTCCGGTAGCCTAGCTGCACGAGAAATGCCTTAAATTGCCGTTTGAAGCTTCAACTTTGGGTTCCCAGTTCACGTTATTTGGGTATCGTAAAAAAAAGTCGTTTAAGTTTTGTCATTTTTGGTAGTGATTTTATTCGCCTATTAGATGCACAATGAGTTTGAGAATCTGATAAACCCTACTTCCGGTAGCCTAGCTGCAAGAGAAATGCCTTAAATTGCCGTTTGAAGCTTCAAATTTGGGTTCCCAGTTCACGTTATTTGGGTATCGTAAAAAAAAGTCGATTAAGATTTGTCATTTTTGGTAGTGATTTTATTCGCCTATTAGATGCACAATGAGTTGGAGAATCCGATAAACCCCACTTCCGGTAGTCTAGCTGCAAGAGAAATGCCTTAAATTGCCGTTTGAAGCTTCAAGTTTGGGTTCCCAGTTCACGCTATTTGGGTATCGTAAAAAAAAGTCGATTAAGATTTGTCATTTTTGGTAGTGATTTTATTCGCCTATTAGATGCACAATGAGTTGGAGAATCCGATAAACCCCACTTCCGGTAGTCTAGCTGCAAGAGAAATGCCTTAAATTGCCGTTTGAAGCTTCAACTTTGGGTTCCCAGTTCACGTTATTTGGGTATCGTAAAAAAAAGTCGATTAAGATTTGTTATATTTGGTAGTGATTTTATTCGCCTATTAGATGCACAATGAGTTGGAGAATCTGATAAACCCCACTTCCGGTAGCCTAGCTGCACGAGAAATGCCTTAAATTGCCGTTTGAAGCTGCAACTTTGGGTTCCCAGTTCACGTTATTTGGGTATCGTAAAAAAAAGTCGATTAAGATTTGTCATTTTTGGTAGTGATTTTATTCGCCTATTAGATGCACAATGAGTTGGAGAATCTGATAAACCCCACTTCCGGTAGCCTAGCTGCAAGAGAAATGCCTTAAATTGCCGTTTGAAGCTTCAACTTTGGGTTCCCAGTTCACGTTATTTGGGTATCGTAAAAAAAAGTCGATTAAGATTTGTCATTTTTGGTAGTGATTTTATTCGCCTATTAGATGCACAATGAGTTGGAGAATCTGATAAACCCCACTTCCGGTAGCCTAGCTGCAAGAGAAATGCCTTAAATTGCCGTTTGAAGCTTCAACTTTGGGTTCCCAGTTCACGTTATTTGGGTATCGTAAAAAAAAGTCGATTAAGATTTGTCATTTTTGGTAGTGATTTTATTCGCCTATTAGATGCACAATGAGTTGGAGAATCTGATAAACCCCACTTCCGGTAGTCTAGCTGCAAGAGAAATGCCTTAAATTGCCGTTTGAAGCTTCAAGTTTGGGTTCCCAGTTCACGCTATTTGGGTATCGTAAAAAAAAGTCGATTAAGATTTGTCATTTTTGGTAGTGATTTTATTCGCCTATTAGATGCACAATGAGTTGGAGAATCCGATAAACCCCACTTCCGGTAGTCTAGCTGCAAGAGAAATGCCTTAAATTGCCGTTTGAAGCTTCAAGTTTGGGTTCCCAGTTCACGCTATTTGGGTATCGTAAAAAAAAGTCGATTAAGATTTGTCATTTTTGGTAGTGATTTTATTCGCCTATTAGATGCACAATGAGTTGGAGAATCCGATAAACCCCACTTCCGGTAGTCTAGCTGCAAGAGAAATGCCTTAAATTGCCGTTTGAAGCTTCAAGTTTGGGTTCCCAGTTCACGCTATTTGGGTATCGTAAAAAAAAGTCGATTAAGATTTGTCATTTTTGGTAGTGATTTTATTCGCCTATTAGATGCACAATGAGTTGGAGAATCCGATAAACCCCACTTCCGGTAGTCTAGCTGCAAGAGAAATGCCTTAAATTGCCGTTTGAAGCTTCAAGTTTGGGTTCCCAGTTCACGCTATTTGGGTATCGTAAAAAAAAGTCGATTAAGATTTGTCATTTTTGGTAGTGATTTTATTCGCCTACTAGATGCACAATGAGTTGGAGAATCTGATAAACCCCACTTCCGGTAGCCTAGCTGCACGAGAAATGCCTTAAATTGCCGTTTGAAGCTTCAAGTTTGGGTTCCTAGTTCACGTTATTTGGGTATCGTAAAAAAAAGTCGATTAAGATTTGTCATTTTTGGTAGTGATTTTATTCGCCTATTAGATGCACAATGAGTTGGAGAATCTGATAAACCCCACTTCCGGTAGCCTAGCTGCAAGAGAAATGCCTTAAATTGCCGTGTGAAGCTTCAACTTTGGGTTCCCAGTTCACGTTATTTGGGTATCGTAAAAAAAAGTCGATTAAGATTTGTCATTTTTGGTAGTGATTTTATTCGCCTATTTGATGCACAATGAGTTGGAGAATCTGATAAACCCCACTTCCGGTAGCCTAGCTGCAAGAGAAATGCCTTAAATTGCCGTTTGAAGCTTCAACTTTGGGTTCCCAGTTCACGTTATTTGGGTATCGTAAAAAAAAGTCGATTAAGATTTGTCATTTTTGGTAGTGATTTTATTCGCCTATTAGATGCACAATGAGTTGGAGAATCTGATAAACCCCACTTCCGGTAGTCTAGCTGCAAGAGAAATGCCTTAAATTGCCGTTTGAAGCTTCAAGTTTGGGTTCCCAGTTCACGCTATTTGGGTATCGTAAAAAAAAGTCGATTAAGATTTGTCATTTTTGGTAGTGATTTTATTCGCCTATTAGATGCACAATGAGTTGGAGAATCTGATAAACCCCACTTCCGGTAGCCTAGCTGCACGAGAAATGCCTTAAATTGCCGTTTGAAGCTTCAACTTTGGGTTCCCAGTTCACGTTATTTGGGTATCGTAAAAAAAAGTCGTTTAAGATTTGTCATTTTTGGTAGTGATTTTATTCGCGTATTAGATGCACAATGAGTTGGAGAATCTGATAAACCCCACTTCCGGTAGCCTAGCTGCAAGAGAAATTCCTTAAATTGCCGTTTGAAGCTTCAAGTTTGGGTTCCCAGTTCACGTTATTTGGGTATCGTAAAAAAAAGTCGATTAAGATTTGTCATTTTTGGTAGTGATTTTATTCGCCTATTAGATGCACAATGAGTTGGAGAATCCGATAAACCCCACTTCCGGTAGCCTAGCTGCACGAGAAATGCCTTAAATTGCCGTTTGAAGCTTCAACTTTGGGTTCCCAGTTCACGTTATTTGGGTATCGTAAAAAAAAGTCGTTTAAGTTTTGTCATTTTTGGTAGTGATTTTATTCGCCTATTAGATGCACAATGAGTTTGAGAATCTGATAAACCCTACTTCCGGTAGCCTAGCTGCAAGAGAAATGCCTTAAATTGCCGTTTGAAGCTTCAAATTTGGGTTCCCAGTTCACGTTATTTGGGTATCGTAAAAAAAAGTCGATTAAGATTTGTCATTTTTGGTAGTGATTTTATTCGCCTATTAGATGCACAATGAGTTGGAGAATCCGATAAACCCCACTTCCGGTAGTCTAGCTGCAAGAGAAATGCCTTAAATTGCCGTTTGAAGCTTCAAGTTTGGGTTCCCAGTTCACGCTATTTGGGTATCGTAAAAAAAAGTCGATTAAGATTTGTCATTTTTGGTAGTGATTTTATTCGCCTATTAGATGCACAATGAGTTGGAGAATCCGATAAACCCCACTTCCGGTAGTCTAGCTGCAAGAGAAATGCCTTAAATTGCCGTTTGAAGCTTCAACTTTGGGTTCCCAGTTCACGTTATTTGGGTATCGTAAAAAAAAGTCGATTAAGATTTGTTATATTTGGTAGTGATTTTATTCGCCTATTAGATGCACAATGAGTTGGAGAATCTGATAAACCCCACTTCCGGTAGCCTAGCTGCACGAGAAATGCCTTAAATTGCCGTTTGAAGCTGCAACTTTGGGTTCCCAGTTCACGTTATTTGGGTATCGTAAAAAAAAGTCGATTAAGATTTGTCATTTTTGGTAGTGATTTTATTCGCCTATTAGATGCACAATGAGTTGGAGAATCTGATAAACCCCACTTCCGGTAGCCTAGCTGCAAGAGAAATGCCTTAAATTGCCGTTTGAAGCTTCAACTTTGGGTTCCCAGTTCACGTTATTTGGGTATCGTAAAAAAAAGTCGATTAAGATTTGTCATTTTTGGTAGTGATTTTATTCGCCTATTAGATGCACAATGAGTTGGAGAATCTGATAAACCCCACTTCCGGTAGCCTAGCTGCAAGAGAAATGCCTTAAATTGCCGTTTGAAGCTTCAACTTTGGGTTCCCAGTTCACGTTATTTGGGTATCGTAAAAAAAAGTCGATTAAGATTTGTCATTTTTGGTAGTGATTTTATTCGCCTATTAGATGCACAATGAGTTGGAGAATCTGATAAACCCCACTTCCGGTAGTCTAGCTGCAAGAGAAATGCCTTAAATTGCCGTTTGAAGCTTCAAGTTTGGGTTCCCAGTTCACGCTATTTGGGTATCGTAAAAAAAAGTCGATTAAGATTTGTCATTTTTGGTAGTGATTTTATTAGCCTATTAGATGCACAATGAGTTGGAGAATCCGATAAACCCCACTTCCGGTAGTCTAGCTGCAAGAGAAATGCCTTAAATTGCCGTTTGAAGCTTCAAGTTTGGGTTCCCAGTTCACGCTATTTGGGTATCGTAAAAAAAAGTCGATTAAGATTTGTCATTTTTGGTAGTGATTTTATTCGCCTATTAGATGCACAATGAGTTGGAGAATCCGATAAACCCCACTTCCGGTAGTCTAGCTGCAAGAGAAATGCCTTAAATTGCCGTTTGAAGCTTCAAGTTTGGGTTCCCAGTTCACGTTATTTGGGTATCGTAAAAAAAAGTCGATTAAGATTTGTCATTTTTGGTAGTGATTTTATTCGCCTATTAGATGCACAATGAGTTGGAGAATCTGATAAACCTCACTTCCGGTAGTCTAGCTGCACGAGAAATGCCTTAAATTGCCGTGTGAAGCTTCAACTTTGGGTTCCCAGTTCACGTTATTTGGGTATCGTAAAAAAAAGTCGATTAAGATTTGTCATTTTTGGTAGTGATTTTATTCGCCTATTAGATGCACAATGAGTTGGAGAATCTGATAAACCCCACTTCCGGTAGCCTAGCTGCAAGAGAAATGCCTTAAATTGCCGTTTGAAGCTTCAACTTTGGGTTCCCAGTTCACGTTATTTGGGTATCGTAAAAAAAAGTCGATTAAGATTTGTCATTTTTGGTAGTGATTTTATTCGCCTATTAGATGCACAATGAGTTGGAGAATCTGATAAACCTCACTTCCGGTAGTCTAGCTGCACGAGAAATGCCTTAAATTGCCGTGTGAAGCTTCAACTTTGGGTTCCCAGTTCACGTTATTTGGGTATCGTAAAAAAAAGTCGATTAAGATTTGTCATTTTTGGTAGTGATTTTATTCGCCTATTAGATGCACAATGAGTTGGAGAATCTGATAAACCCCACTTCCGGTAGCCTAGCTGCAAGAGAAATGCCTTAAATTGCCGTTTGAAGCTTCAACTTTGGGTTCCCAGTTCACGTTATTTGGGTATCGTAAAAAAAAGTCGATTAAGATTTGTCATTTTTGGTAGTGATTTTATTCGCCTATTAGATGCACAATGAGTTGGAGAATCCGATAAACCCCACTTCCGGTAGCCTAGCTGCACGAGAAATGCCTTAAATTGCCGTTTGAAGCTTCAACTTTGGGTTCCCAGTTCACGTTATTTGGGTATCGTAAAAAAAAGTCGTTTAAGATTTGTCATTTTTGGTAGTGATTTTATTCGCCTATTAGATGCACAATGAGTTGGAGAATCTGATAAAGCCCACTTCTGGTAGCCTAGCTGCAAGAGAAATGCCTTAAATTGCCGTTTGAAGCTTCAACTTTGGGTTCCCAGTTCACGTTATTTGGGTATCGTAAAAAAAAGTCGATTAAGATTTGTCATTTTTGGTAGTGATTTTATTCGCCTATTAGATGCACAATGAGTTGGAGAATCTGATAAACCCCACTTCCGGTAGTCTAGCTGCAAGAGAAATGCCTTAAATTGCCGTTTGAAGCTTCAAGTTTGGGTTCCCAGTTCACGCTATTTGGGTATCGTAAAAAAAAGTCGATTAAGATTTGTCATTTTTGGTAGTGATTTTATTCGCCTATTAGATGCACAATGAGTTGGAGAATCCGATAAACCCCACTTCCGGTAGTCTAGCTGCAAGAGAAATGCCTTAAATTGCCGTTTGAAGCTTCAAGTTTGGGTTCCCAGTTCACGCTATTTGGGTATCGTAAAAAAAAGTCGATTAAGATTTGTCATTTTTGGTAGTGATTTTATTCGCCTATTAGATGCACAATGAGTTGGAGAATCCGATAAACCCCACTTCCGGTAGTCTAGCTGCAAGAGAAATGCCTTAAATTGCCGTTTGAAGCTTCAAGTTTGGGTTCCCAGTTCACGTTATTTGGGTATCGTAAAAAAAAGTCGATTAAGATTTGTCATTTTTGGTAGTGATTTTATTCGCCTATTAGATGCACAATGAGTTGGAGAATCCGATAAACCCCACTTCCGGTAGCCTAGCTGCACGAGAAATGCCTTAAATTGCCGTTTGAAGCTTCAACTTTGGGTTCCCAGTTCACGTTATTTGGGTATCGTAAAAAAAAGTCGTTTAAGATTTGTCATTTTTGGTAGTGATTTTATTCGCGTATTAGATGCACAATGAGTTGGAGAATCTGATAAACCCCACTTCCGGTAGCCTAGCTGCAAGAGAAATTCCTTAAATTGCCGTTTGAAGCTTCAAGTTTGGGTTCCCAGTTCACGTTATTTGGGTATCGTAAAAAAAAGTCGATTAAGATTTGTCATTTTTGGTAGTGATTTTATTCGCCTATTAGATGCACAATGAGTTGGAGAATCCGATAAACCCCACTTCCGGTAGCCTAGCTGCACGAGAAATGCCTTAAATTGCCGTTTGAAGCTTCAACATTGGGTTCCCAGTTCACGTTATTTGGGTATCGTAAAAAAAAGTCGTTTAAGTTTTGTCATTTTTGGTAGTGATTTTATTCGCCTATTAGATGCACAATGAGTTTGAGAATCTGATAAACCCTACTTCCGGTAGCCTAGCTGCAAGAGAAATGCCTTAAATTGCCGTTTGAAGCTTCAAATTTGGGTTCCCAGTTCACGTTATTTGGGTATCGTAAAAAAAAGTCGATTAAGATTTGTCATTTTTGGTAGTGATTTTATTCGCCTATTAGATGCACAATGAGTTGGAGAATCCGATAAACCCCACTTCCGGTAGTCTAGCTGCAAGAGAAATGCCTTAAATTGCCGTTTGAAGCTTCAAGTTTGGGTTCCCAGTTCACGCTATTTGGGTATCGTAAAAAAAAGTCGATTAAGATTTGTCATTTTTGGTAGTGATTTTATTCGCCTATTAGATGCACAATGAGTTGGAGAATCCGATAAACCCCACTTCCGGTAGTCTAGCTGCAAGAGAAATGCCTTAAATTGCCGTTTGAAGCTTCAACTTTGGGTTCCCAGTTCACGCTATTTGGGTATCGTAAAAAAAAGTCGATTAAGATTTGTCATTTTTGGTAGTGATTTTATTCGCCTATTAGATGCACAATGAGTTGGAGAATCCGATAAACCCCACTTCCGGTAGTCTAGCTGCAAGAGAAATGCCTTAAATTGCCGTTTGAAGCTTCAAGTTTGGGTTCCCAGTTCACGCTATTTGGGTATCGTAAAAAAAAGTCGATTAAGATTTGTCATTTTTGGTAGTGATTTTATTCGCCTATTAGATGCACAATGAGTTGGAGAATCCGATAAACCCCACTTCCGGTAGTCTAGCTGCAAGAGAAATGCCTTAAATTGCCGTTTGAAGCTTCAAGTTTGGGTTCCCAGTTCACGCTATTTGGGTATCGTAAAAAAAAGTCGATTAAGATTTGTCATTTTTGGTAGTGATTTTATTCGCCTATTAGATGCACAATGAGTTGGAGAATCCGATAAACCCCACTTCCGGTAGTCTAGCTGCAAGAGAAATGCCTTAAATTGCCGTTTGAAGCTTCAACTTTGGGTTCCCAGTTCACGTTATTTGGGTATCGTAAAAAAAAGTCGATTAAGATTTGTCATTTTTGGTAGTGATTTTATTCGCCTATTAGATGCACAATGAGTTGGAGAATCTGATAAACCCCACTTCCGGTAGTCTAGCTGCAAGAGAAATGCCTTAAATTGCCGTTTGAAGCTTCAAGTTTGGGTTCCCAGTTCACGCTATTTGGGTATCGTAAAAAAAAGTCGATTAAGATATGTCATTTTTGGTAGTGATTTTATTCGCCTATTAGATGCACAATGAGTTGGAGAATCCGATAAACCCCACTTCCGGTAGTCTAGCTGCAAGAGAAATGCCTTAAATTGCCGTTTGAAGCTTCAAGTTTGGGTTCCCAGTTCACGCTATTTGGGTATCGTAAAAAAAAGTCGATTAAGATTTGTCATTTTTGGTAGTGATTTTATTCGCCTATTAGATGCACAATGAGTTGGAGAATCCGATAAACCCCACTTCCGGTAGTCTAGCTGCAAGAGAAATGCCTTAAATTGCCGTTTGAAGCTTCAAGTTTGGGTTCCCAGTTCACGTTATTTGGGTATCGTAAAAAAAAGTCGATTAAGATTTGTCATTTTTGGTAGTGATTTTATTCGCCTATTAGATGCACAATGAGTTGGAGAATCTGATAAACCCCACTTCCGGTAGCCTAGCTGCACGAGAAATGCCTTAAATTGCCGTTTGAAGCTTCAACTTTGGCTTCCCAGTTCACGTTATTTGGGTATCGTAAAAAAAAGTCGATTAAGATTTGTCATTTTTGGTAGTGATTTTATTCGCCTATTAGATGCACAATGAGTTGGAGAATCTGATAAACCCCACTTCCGGTAGCCTAGCTGCAAGAGAAATGCCTTAAATTGCCGTTTGAAGCTTCAACTTTGGGTTCCCAGTTCACGTTATTTGGGTATCGTAAAAAAAAGTCGATTAAGATTTGTCATTTTTGGTAGTGATTTTATTCGCCTATTTGATGCACAATGAGTTGGAGAATCTGATAAACCCCACTTCCGGTAGCCTAGCTGCAAGAGAAATGCCTTAAATTGCCGTTTGAAGCTTCAACTTTGGGTTCCCAGTTCACGTTATTTGGGTATCGTAAAAAAAAGTCGATTAAGATTTGTCATTTTTGGTAGTGATTTTATTCGCCTATTAGATGCACAATGAGTTGGAGAATCTGATAAACCCCACTTCCGGTAGTCTAGCTGCAAGAGAAATGCCTTAAATTGCCGTTTGAAGCTTCAAGTTTGGGTTCCCAGTTCACGCTATTTGGGTATCGTAAAAAAAAGTCGATTAAGATTTGTCATTTTTGGTAGTGATTTTATTCGCCTATTAGATGCACAATGAGTTGGAGAATCCGATAAACCCCACTTCCGGTAGTCTAGCTGCAAGAGAAATGCCTTAAATTGCCGTTTGAAGCTTCAAGTTTGGGTTCCCAGTTCACGCTATTTGGGTATCGTAAAAAAAAGTCGATTAAGATTTGTCATTTTTGGTAGTGATTTTATTCGCCTATTAGATGCACAATGAGTTGGAGAATCCGATAAACCCCACTTCCGGTAGTCTAGCTGCAAGAGAAATGCCTTAAATTGCCGTTTGAAGCTTCAAGTTTGGGTTCCCAGTTCACGTTATTTGGGTATCGTAAAAAAAAGTCGATTAAGATTTGTCATTTGTGGTAGTGATTTTATTCGCCTATTAGATGCACAATGAGTTGGAGAATCTGATAAACCCCACTTCCGGTAGCCTAGCTGCACGAGAAATGCCTTAAATTGCCGTTTGAAGCTTAAACTTTGGGTTCCCAGTTCACGTTATTTGGGTATCGTAAAAAAAAGTCGATTAAGATTTGTCATTTTTGGTAGTGATTTTATTCGCCTATTAGATGCACAATGAGTTGGAGAATCCGATAAACCCCACTTCCGGTAGCCTAGCTGCACGAGAAATGCCTTAAATTGCCGTTTGAAGCTTCAACTTTGGGTTCCCAGTTCACGTTATTTGGGTATCGTAAAAAAAAGTCGATTAAGATTTGTCATTTTTGGTAGTGATTTTATTCGCCTATTAGATGCACAATGAGTTGGAGAATCTGATAAACCCCACTTCCGGTAGCCTAGCTGCAAGAGAAATGCCTTAAATTGCCGTTTGAAGCTTCAACTTTGGGTTCCCAGTTCACGTTATTTGGGTATCGTAAAAAAAAGTCGATTAAGATTTGTCATTTTTGGTAGTGATTTTATTCGCCTATTAGATGCACAATGAGTTGGAGAATCCGATAAACCCCACTTCCGGTAGCCTAGCTGCACGAGAAATGCCTTAAATTGCCGTTTGAAGCTTCAACTTTGGGTTCCCAGTTCACGTTAATTGGGTATCGTAAAAAAAAGTCGTTTAAGATTTGTCATTTTTGGTAGTGATTTTATTCGCCTATTAGATGCACAATGAGTTGGAGAATCTGATAAACCCCACTTCCGGTAGCCTAGCTGCAAGAGAAATGCCTTAAATTGCCGTTTGAAGCTTCAACTTTGGGTTCCCAGTTCACGTTATTTGGGTATCGTAAAAAAAAGTCGATTAAGATTTGTCATTTTTGGTAGTGATTTTATTCGCCTATTAGATGCACAATGAGTTGGAGAATCTGATAAACCCCACTTCCGGTAGCCTAGCTGCAAGAGAAATGCCTTAAATTGCCGTTTGAAGCTTCAACTTTGGGTTCCCAGTTCACGTTATTTGGGTATCGTAAAAAAAAGTCGATTAAGATTTGTCATTTTTGGTAGTGATTTTATTCGCCTATTAGATGCACAATGAGTTGGAGAATCTGATAAACCCCACTTCCGGTAGCCTAGCTGCAAGAGAAATGCCTTAAATTGCCGTTTGAAGCTTCAACTTTGGGTTCCCAGTTCACGTTATTTGGGTATCGTAAAAAAAAGTCGATTAAGATTTGTCATTTTTGGTAGTGATTTTATTCGCCTATTAGATGCACAATGAGTTGGAGAATCCGATAAACCCCACTTCCGGTAGCCTAGCTGCACGAGAAATGCCTTAAATTGCCGTTTGAAGCTTCAACTTTGGGTTCCCAGTTCACGTTAATTGGGTATCGTAAAAAAAAGTCGTTTAAGATTTGTCATTTTTGGTAGTGATTTTATTCGCCTATTAGATGCACAATGAGTTGGAGAATCTGATAAACCCCACTTCCGGTAGCCTAGCTGCAAGAGAAATGCCTTAAATTGCCGTTTGAAGCTTCAACTTTGGGTTCCCAGTTCACGTTATTTGGGTATCGTAAAAAAAAGTCGATTAAGATTTGTCATTTTTGGTAGTGATTTTATTCGCCTATTAGATGCACAATGAGTTGGAGAATCTGATAAACCCCACTTCCGGTAGTCTAGCTGCAAGAGAAATGCCTTAAATTGCCGTTTGAAGCTTCAAGTTTGGGTTCCCAGTTCACGCTATTTGGGTATCGTAAAAAAAAGTCGATTAAGATTTGTCATTTTTGGTAGTGATTTTATTCGCCTATTAGATGCACAATGAGTTGGAGAATCCGATAAACCCCACTTCCGGTAGTCTAGCTGCAAGAGAAATGCCTTAAATTGCCGTTTGAAGCTTCAAGTTTGGGTTCCCAGTTCACGCTATTTGGGTATCGTAAAAAAAAGTCGATTAAGATTTGTCATTTTTGGTAGTGATTTTATTCGCCTATTAGATGCACAATGAGTTGGAGAATCCGATAAACCCCACTTCCGGTAGTCTAGCTGCAAGAGAAATGCCTTAAATTGCCGTTTGAAGCTTCAAGTTTGGGTTCCCAGTTCACCCTATTTGGGTATCGTAAAAAAAAGTCGATTAAGATTTGTCATTTTTGGTAGTGATTTTATTCGCCTATTAGATGCACAATGAGTTGGAGAATCCGATAAACCCCACTTCCGGTAGTCTAGCTGCAAGAGAAATGCCTTAAATTGCCGTTTGAAGCTTCAAGTTTGGGTTCCCAGTTCACGCTATTTGGGTATCGTAAAAAAAAGTCGATTAAGATTTGTCATTTTTGGTAGTGATTTTATTCGCCTATTAGATGCACAATGAGTTGGAGAATCCGATAAACCCCACTTCCGGTAGTCTAGCTGCAAGAGAAATGCCTTAAATTGCCGTTTGAAGCTTCAAGTTTGGGTTCCCAGTTCACGCTATTTGGGTATCGTAAAAAAAAGTCGATTAAGATTTGTCATTTTTGGTAGTGATTTTATTCGCCTATTAGATGCACAATGAGTTGGAGAATCCGATAAACCCCACTTCCGGTAGTCTAGCTGCAAGAGAAATGCCTTAAATTGCCGTTTGAAGCTTCAAGTTTGGGTTCCCAGTTCACGCTATTTGGGTATCGTAAAAAAAAGTCGATTAAGATTTGTCATTTTTGGTAGTGATTTTATTCGCCTATTAGATGCACAATGAGTTGGAGAATCCGATAAACCCCACTTCCGGTAGTCTAGCTGCAAGAGAAATGCCTTAAATTGCCGTTTGAAGCTTCAAGTTTGGGTTCCCAGTTCACGTTATTTGGGTATCGTAAAAAAAAGTCGATTAAGATTTGTCATTTTTGGTAGTGATTTTATTCGCCTATTAGATGCACAATGAGTTGGAGAATCTGATAAACCCCACTTCCGGTAGCCTAGCTGCACGAGAAATGCCTTAAATTGCCGTTTGAAGCTTCAACTTTGGGTTCCCAGTTCACGTTATTTGGGTATCGTAAAAAAAAGTCGATTAAGATTTGTCATTTTTGGTAGTGATTTTATTCGCCTATTAGATGCACAATGAGTTGGAGAATCTGATAAACCCCACTTCCGGTAGCCTAGCTGCAAGAGAAATGCCTTAAATTGCCGTTTGAAGCTTCAACTTTCGGTTCCCAGTTCACGTTATTTGGGTATCGTAAAAAAAAGTCGATTAAGATTTGTCATTTTTGGTAGTGATTTTATTCGCCTATTAGATGCACAATGAGTTGGAGAATCTGATAAACCCCACTTCCGGTAGCCTAGCTGCAAGAGAAATGCCTTAAATTGCCGTTTGAAGCTTCAACTTTGGGTTCCCAGTTCACGTTATTTGGGTATCGTAAAAAAAAGTCGATTAAGATTTGTCATTTTTGGTAGTGATTTTATTCGCCTATTAGATGCACAATGAGTTGGAGAATCTGATAAACCCCACTTCCGGTAGCCTAGCTGCAAGAGAAATGCCTTAAATTGCCGTTTGAAGCTTCAACTTTCGGTTCCCAGTTCACGTTATTTGGGTATCGTAAAAAAAAGTCGATTAAGATTTGTCATTTTTGGTAGTGATTTTATTCGCCTATTAGATGCACAATGAGTTGGAGAATCCGATAAACCCCACTTCCGGTAGCCTAGCTGCACGAGAAATGCCTTAAATTGCCGTTTGAAGCTTCAACTTTGGGTTCCCAGTTCACGTTATTTGGGTATCGTAAAAAAAAGTCTTTTAAGATTTGTCATTTTTGGTAGTGATTTTATTCGCCTATTAGATGCACAATGAGTTGGAGAATCTGATAAACCCCACTTCCGGTAGTCTAGCTGCAAGAGAAATGCCTTAAATTGCCGTTTGAAGCTTCAAGTTTGGGTTCCCAGTTCACGCTATTTGGGTATCGTAAAAAAAAGTCGATTAAGATTTGTCATTTTTGGTAGTGATTTTATTCGCCTATTAGATGCACAATGAGTTGGAGAATCCGATAAACCCCACTTCCGGTAGTCTAGCTGCAAGAGAAATGCCTTAAATTGCCGTTTGAAGCTTCAAGTTTGGGTTCCCAGTTCACGCTATTTGGGTATCGTAAAAAAAAGTCGATTAAGATTTGTCATTTTTGGTAGTGATTTTATTCGCCTATTAGATGCACAATGAGTTGGAGAATCCGATAAACCCCACTTCCGGTAGTCTAGCTGCAAGAGAAATGCCTTAAATTGCCGTTTGAAGCTTCAAGTTTGGGTTCCCAGTTCACGCTATTTGGGTATCGTAAAAAAAAGTCGATTAAGATTTGTCATTTTTGGTAGTGATTTTATTCGCCTATTAGATGCACAATGAGTTGGAGAATCCGATAAACCCCACTTCCGGTAGTCTAGCTGCAAGAGAAATGCCTTAAATTGCCGTTTGAAGCTTCAAGTTTGGGTTCCCAGTTCACGCTATTTGGGTATCGTAAAAAAAAGTCGATTAAGATTTGTCATTTTTGGTAGTGATTTTATTCGCCTATTAGATGCACAATGAGTTGGAGAATCTGATAAACCCCACTTCCGGTAGCCTAGCTGCAAGAGAAATGCCTTAAATTGCCGTTTGAAGCTTCAACTTTGGGTTCCCAGCTCACGTTATTTGGGTATCGTAAAAAAAAGTCGATTAAGATTTGTCATTTTTGGTAGTGATTTTATTCGCCTATTAGATGCACAATGAGTTGGAGAATCTGATAAACCCCACTTCCGGTAGCCTAGCTGCAAGAGAAATGCCTTAAATTGCCGTTTGAAGCTTCAACTTTGGGTTCCCAGTTCACGTTATTTGGGTATCGTAAAAAAAAAGTCGATTAAGATTTGTCATTTTTGGTAGTGATTTTATTCGCCTATTAGATGCACAATGAGTTGGAGAATCCGATAAACCCCACTTCCGGTAGCCTAGCTGCACGAGAAATGCCTTAAATTGCCGTTTGAAGCTTCAACTTTGGGTTCCCAGTTCACGTTATGTGGGTATCGTAAAAAAAAGTCGTTTAAGATTTGTCATTTTTGGTAGTGATTTTATTCGCCTATTAGATGCACAATGAGTTGGAGAATCCGATAAACCCCACTTCCGGTAGTCTAGCTGCAAGAGAAATGCCTTAAATTGCCGTTTGAAGCTTCAAGTTTGGGTTCCCAGTTCACGCTATTTGGGTATCGTAAAAAAAAGTCGATTAAGATTTGTCATTTTTGGTAGTGATTTTATTCGCCTATTAGATGCACAATGAGTTGGAGAATCTGATAAACCCCACTGCCGGTAGCCTAGCTGCACGAGAAATGCCTTAAATTGCCGTTTGAAGCTTCAACTTTGGGTTCCCAGTTCACGTTATTTGGGTATCGTAAAAAAAAGTCGATTAAGATTTGTCATTTTTGGTAGTGATTTTATTCGCCTATTAGATGCACAATGAGTTGGAGAATCTGATAAACCCCACTTCCGGTAGCCTAGCTGCAAGAGAAATGCCTTAAATTGCCGTTTGAAGCTTCAACTTTGGGTTCCCAGTTCACGTTATTTGGGTATCGTAAAAAAAAGTCGATTAAGATTTGTCATTTTTGGTAGTGATTTTATTCGCCTATTAGATGCACAATGAGTTGGAGAATCTGATAAACCCCACTTCCGGTAGCCTAGCTGCAAGAGAAATGCCTTAAATTGCCGTTTGAAGCTTCAACTTTGGGTTCCCAGTTCACGTTATTTGGGTATCGTAAAAAAAAGTCGATTAAGATTTGTCATTTTTGGTAGTGATTTTATTCGCCTATTAGATGCACAATGAGTTGGAGAATCCGATAAACCCCACTTCCGGTAGCCTAGCTGCACGAGAAATGCCTTAAATTGCCGTTTGAAGCTTCAACTTTGGGTTCCCAGTTCACGTTATTTGGGTATCGTAAAAAAAAGTCGTTTAAGATTTGTCATTTTTGGTAGTGATTTTATTCGCCTATTAGATGCACAATGAGTTGGAGAATCTGATAAACCCCACTTCCGGTAGTCTAGCTGCAAGAGAAATGCCTTAAATTGCCGTTTGAAGCTTCAAGTTTGGGTTCCCAGTTCACGCTATTTGGGTATCGTAAAAAAAAGTCGATTAAGATTTGTCATTTTTGGTAGTGATTTTATTCGCCTATTAGATGCACAATGAGTTGGAGAATCCGATAAACCCCACTTCCGGTAGTCTAGCTGCAAGAGAAATGCCTTAAATTGCCGTTTGAAGCTTCAAGTTTGGGTTCCCAGTTCACGCTATTTGGGTATCGTAAAAAAAAGTCGATTAAGATTTGTCATTTTTGGTAGTGATTTTATTCGCCTATTAGATGCACAATGAGTTGGAGAATCTGATAAACCCCACTTCCGGTAGCCTAGCTGCACGAGAAATGCCTTAAATTGCCGTTTGAAGCTTCAACTTTGGGTTCCCAGTTCACGTTATTTGGGTATCGTAAAAAAAAGTCGATTAAGATTTGTCATTTTTGGTAGTGATTTTATTCGCCTATTAGATGCACAATGAGTTGGAGAATCTGATAAACCCCACTTCCGGTAGCCTAGCTGCAAGAGAAATGCCTTAAATTGCCGTTTGAAGCTTCAACTTTGGGTTCCCAGTTCACGTTATTTGGGTATCGTAAAAAAAAGTCGATTAAGATTTGTCATTTTTGGTAGTGATTTTATTCGCCTATTAGATGCACAATGAGTTGGAGAATCTGATAAACCCCACTTCCGGTAGCCTAGCTGCAAGAGAAATGCCTTAAATTGCCGTTTGAAGCTTCAACTTTCGGTTCCCAGTTCACGTTATTTGGGTATCGTAAAAAAAAGTCGATTAAGATTTGTCATTTTTGGTAGTGATTTTATTCGCCTATTAGATGCACAATGAGTTGGAGAATCCGATAAACCCCACTTCCGGTAGCCTAGCTGCACGAGAAATGCCTTAAATTGCCGTTTGAAGCTTCAACTTTGGGTTCCCAGTTCACGTTATTTGGGTATCGTAAAAAAAAGTCTTTTAAGATTTGTCATTTTTGGTAGTGATTTTATTCGCCTATTAGATGCACAATGAGTTGGAGAATCTGATAAACCCCACTTCCGGTAGTCTAGCTGCAAGAGAAATGCCTTAAATTGCCGTTTGAAGCTTCAAGTTTGGGTTCCCAGTTCACGCTATTTGGGTATCGTAAAAAAAAGTCGTTTAAGATTTGTCATTTTTGGTAGTGATTTTATTCGCCTATTAGATGCACAATGAGTTGGAGAATCCGATAAACCCCACTTCCGGTAGTCTAGCTGCAAGAGAAATGCCTTAAATTGCCGTTTGAAGCTTCAAGTTTGGGTTCCCAGTTCACGCTATTTGGGTATCGTAAAAAAAAGTCGATTAAGATTTGTCATTTTTGGTAGTGATTTTATTCGCCTATTAGATGCACAATGAGTTGGAGAATCCGATAAACCCCACTTCCGGTAGTCTAGCTGCAAGTGAAATGCCTTAAATTGCCGTTTGAAGCTTCAAGTTTGGGTTCCCAGTTCACGCTATTTGGGTATCGTAAAAAAAAGTCGATTAAGATTTGTCATTTTTGGTAGTGATTTTATTCGCCTATTAGATGCACAATGAGTTGGAGAATCTGATAAACCCCACTTCCGGTAGCCTAGCTGCACGAGAAATGCCTTAAATTGCCGTTTGAAGCTTCAACTTTGGGTTCCCAGTTCACGTTATTTGGGTATCGTAAAAAAAAGTCGATTAAGATTTGTCATTTTTGGTAGTGATTTTATTCGCCTATTAGATGCACAATGAGTTGGAGAATCTGATAAACCCCACTTCCGGTAGCCTAGCTGCAAGAGAAATGCCTTAAATTGCCGTTTGAAGCTTCAACTTTGGGTTCCCAGTTCACGTTATTTGGGTATCGTAAAAAAAAGTCGATTAAGATTTGTCATTTTTGGTAGTGATTTTATTCGCCTATTAGATGCACAATGAGTTGGAGAATCTGATAAACCCCACTTCCGGTAGCCTAGCTGCAAGAGAAATGCCTTAAATTGCCGTTTGAAGCTTCAACTTTGGGTTCCCAGTTCACGTTATTTGGGTATCGTAAAAAAAAGTCGATTAAGATTTGTCATTTTTGGTAGTGATTTTATTCGCCTATTAGATGCACAATGAGTTGGAGAATCCGATAAACCCCACTTCCGGTAGCCTAGCTGCACGAGAAATGCCTTAAATTGCCGTTTGAAGCTTCAACTTTGGGTTCCCAGTTCACGTTATTTGGGTATCGTAAAAAAAAGTCGTTTAAGATTTGTCATTTTTGGTAGTGATTTTATTCGCCTATTAGATGCACAATGAGTTGGAGAATCTGATAAACCCCACTTCCGGTAGTCTAGCTGCAAGAGAAATGCCTTAAATTGCCGTTTGAAGCTTCAAGTTTGGGTTCCCAGTTCACGCTATTTGGGTATCGTAAAAAAAAGTCGATTAAGATTTGTCATTTTTGGTAGTGATTTTATTCGCCTATTAGATGCACAATGAGTTGGAGAATCCGATAAACCCCACTTCCGGTAGTCTAGCTGCAAGAGAAATGGCTTAAATTGCCGTTTGAAGCTTCAAGTTTGGGTTCCCAGTTCACGCTATTTGGGTATCGTAAAAAAAAGTCGATTAAGATTTGTCATTTTTGGTAGTGATTTTATTCGCCTATTAGATGCACAATGAGTTGGAGAATCTGATAAACCCCACTTCCGGTAGCCTAGCTGCACGAGAAATGCCTTAAATTGCCGTTTGAAGCTTCAACTTTGGGTTCCCAGTTCACGTTATTTGGGTATCGTAAAAAAAAGTCGATTAAGATTTGTCATTTTTGGTAGTGATTTTATTCGCCTATTAGATGCACAATGAGTTGGAGAATCTGATAAACCCCACTTCCGGTAGCCTAGCTGCAAGAGAAATGCCTTAAATTGCCGTTTGAAGCTTCAACTTTGGGTTCCCAGTTCACGTTATTTGGGTATCGTAAAAAAAAGTCGATTAAGATTTGTCATTTTTGGTAGTGATTTTATTCGCCTATTAGATGCACAATGAGTTGGAGAATCCGATAAACCCCACTTCCGGTAGCCTAGCTGCACGAGAAATGCCTTAAATTGCCGTTTGAAGCTTCAAGTTTGGGTTCCCAGTTCACGCTATTTGGGTATCGTAAAAAAAAGTCGATTAAGATTTGTCATTTTTGGTAGTGATTTTATTCGCCTATTAGATGCACAATGAGTTGGAGAATCCGATAAACCCCACTTCCGGTAGTCTAGCTGCAAGAGAAATGCCTTAAATTGCCGTTTGAAGCTTCAACTTTGGGTTCCCAGTTCACGTTATTTGGGTATCGTAAAAAAAAGTCGATTAAGATTTGTCATTTTTGGTAGTGATTTTATTCGCCTATTAGATGCACAATGAGTTGGAGAATCCGATAAACCCCACTTCCGGTAGCCTAGCTGCACGAGAAATGCCTTAAATTGCCGTTTGAAGCTTCAAGTTTGGGTTCCCAGTTCACGCTATTTGGGTATCGTAAAAAAAAGTCGATTAAGATTTGTCATTTTTGGTAGTGATTTTATTCGCCTATTAGATGCACAATGAGTTGGAGAATCCGATAAACCCCACTTCCGGTAGCCTAGCTGCACGAGAAATGCCTTAAATTGCCGTTTGAAGCTTCAACTTTGGGTTCCCAGTTCACGTTATTTGGGTATCGTAAAAAAAAGTCGTTTAAGATTTGTCATTTTTGGTAGTGATTTTATTCGCCTATTAGATGCACAATGAGTTGGAGAATCTGATAAACCCCACTTCCGGTAGTCTAGCTGCAAGAGAAATGCCTTAAATTGCCGTTTGAAGCTTCAAGTTTGGGTTCCCAGTTCACGCTATTTGGGTATCGTAAAAAAAAGTCGATTAAGATTTGTCATTTTTGGTAGTGATTTTATTCGCCTATTAGATGCACAATGAGTTGGAGAATCCGATAAACCCCACTTCCGGTAGTCTAGCTGCAAGAGAAATGCCTTAAATTGCCGTTTGAAGCTTCAAGTTTGGGTTCCCAGTTCACGCTATTTGGGTATCGTAAAAAAAAGTCGATTAAGATTTGTCATTTTTGGTAGTGATTTTATTCGCCTATTAGATGCACAATGAGTTGGAGAATCCGATAAACCCCACTTCCGGTAGTCTAGCTGCAAGAGAAATGCCTTAAATTGCCGTTTGAAGCTTCAAGTTTGGGTTCCCAGTTCACGCTATTTGGGTATCGTAAAAAAAAGTCGATTAAGATTTGTCATTTTTGGTAGTGATTTTATTCGCCTATTAGATGCACAATGAGTTGGAGAATCTGATAAACCCCACTTCCGGTAGCCTAGCTGCAAGAGAAATGCCTTAAATTGCCGTTTGAAGCTTCAACTTTGGGTTCCCAGTTCACGTTATTTGGGTATCGTAAAAAAAAGTCGATTAAGATTTGTCATTTTTGGTAGTGATTTTATTCGCCTATTAGATGCACAATGAGTTGGAGAATCTGATAAACACCACTTCCGGTAGCCTAGCTGCAAGAGAAATGCCTTAAATTGCCGTTTGAAGCTTCAACTTTGGGTTCCCAGTTCACGTTATTTGGGTATCGTAAAAAAAAGTCGATTAAGATTTGTCATTTTTGGTAGTGATTTTATTCGCCTATTAGATGCACAATGAGTTGGAGAATCCGATAAACCCCACTTCCGGTAGCCTAGCTGCACGAGAAATGCCTTAAATTGCCGTTTGAAGCTTCAACTTTGGGTTCCCAGTTCACGTTATTTGGGTATCGTAAAAAAAAGTCGTTTAAGATTTGTCATTTTTGGTAGTGATTTTATTCGCCTATTAGATGCACAATGAGATGGAGAATCTGATAAACCCCACTTCCGGTAGTCTAGCTGCAAGAGAAATGCCTTAAATTGCCGTTTGAAGCTTCAAGTTTGGGTTCCCAGTTCACGCTATTTGGGTATCGTAAAAAAAAGTCGATTAAGATTTGTCATTTTTGGTAGTGATTTTATTCGCCTATTAGATGCACAATGAGTTGGAGAATCTGATAAACCCCACTTCCGGTAGCCTAGCTGCACGAGAAATGCCTTAAATTGCCGTTTGAAGCTTCAACTTTGGGTTCCCAGTTCACGTTATTTGGGTATCGTAAAAAAAAGTCGATTAAGATTTGTCATTTTTGGTAGTGATTTTATTCGCCTATTAGATGCACAATGAGTTGGAGAATCTGATAAACCCCACTTCCGGTAGCCTAGCTGCAAGAGAAATGCCTTAAATTGCCGTTTGAAGCTTCAACTTTGGGTTCCCAGTTCACGTTATTTGGGTATCGTAAAAAAAAGTCGATTAAGATTTGTCATTTTTGGTAGTGATTTTATTCGCCTATTAGATGCACAATGAGTTGGAGAATCTGATAAAACCCCACTTCCGGTAGCCTAGCTGCAAGAGAAATGCCTTAAATTGCCGTTTGAAGCTTCAACTTTGGGTTCCCAGTTCACGTTATTTGGGTATCGTAAAAAAAAGTCGATTAAGATTTGTCATTTTTGGTAGTGATTTTATTCGCCTATTAGATGCACAATGAGTTGGAGAATCCGATAAACCCCACTTCCGGTAGCCTAGCTGCACGAGAAATGCCTTAAATTGCCGTTTGAAGCTTCAACTTTGGGTTCCCAGTTCACGTTATTTGGGTATCGTAAAAAAAAGTCGTTTAAGATTTGTCATTTTTGGTAGTGATTTTATTCGCCTATTAGATGCACAATGAGTTGGAGAATCTGATAAACCCCACTTCCGGTAGTCTAGCTGCAAGAGAAATGCCTTAAATTGCCGTTTGAAGCTTCAAGTTTGGGTTCCCAGTACACGCTATTTGGGTATCGTAAAAAAAAGTCGATTAAGATTTGTCATTTTTGGTAGTGATTTTATTCGCCTATTAGATGCACAATGAGTTGGAGAATCTGATAAACCCCACTTCCGGTAGTCTAGCTGCAAGAGAAATGCCTTAAATTGCCGTTTGAAGCTTCAAGTTTGGGTTCCCAGTTCACGCTATTTGGGTATCGTAAAAAAAAGTCGTTTAAGATTTGTCATTTTTGGTAGTGATTTTATTCGCCTATTAGATGCACAATGAGTTGGAGAATCCGATAAACCCCACTTCCGGTAGTCTAGCTGCAAGAGAAATGCCTTAAATTGCCGTTTGAAGCTTCAAGTTTGGGTTCCCAGTTCACGCTATTTGGGTATCGTAAAAAAAAGTCGATTAAGATTTGTCATTTTTGGTAGTGATTTTATTCGCCTATTAGATGCACAATGAGTTGGAGAATCCGATAAACCCCACTTCCGGTAGCCTAGCTGCACGAGAAATGCCTTAAATTGCCGTTTGAAGCTACAACTTTGGGTTCCCAGTTCACGTTATTTGGGTATCGTAAAAAAAAGTCGTTTAAGATTTGTCATTTTTGGTAGTGATTTTATTCGCCTATTAGATGCACAATGAGTTGGAGAATCTGATAAACCCCACTTCCGGTAGTCTAGCTGCAAGAGAAATGCCTTAAATTGCCGTTTGAAGCTTCAAGTTTGGGTTCCCAGTTCACGCTATTTGGGTATCGTAAAAAAAAGTCGATTAAGATTTGTCATTTTTGGTAGTGATTTTATTCGCCTATTAGATGCACAATGAGTTGGAGAATCCGATAAACCCCACTTCCGGTAGTCTAGCTGCAAGAGAAATGCCTTAAATTGCCGTTTGAAGCTTCAAGTTTGGGTTCCCAGTTCACGCTATTTGGGTATCGTAAAAAAAAGTCGATTAAGATTTGTCATTTTTGGTAGTGATTTTATTCGCCTATTAGATGCACAATGAGTTGGAGAATCTGATAAACCCCACTTCCGGTAGCCTAGCTGCAAGAGAAATGCCTTAAATTGCCGTTTGAAGCTTCAACTTTGGGTTCCCAGTTCACGTTATTTGGGTATCGTAAAAAAAAGTCGATTAAGATTTCTCATTTTTGGTAGTGATTTTATTCGCCTATTAGATGCACAATGAGTTGGAGAATCTGATAAACCCCACTTCCGGTAGCCTAGCTGCAAGAGAAATGCCTTAAATTGCCGTTTGAAGCTTCAACTTTGGGTTCCCAGTTCACGTTATTTGGGTATCGTAAAAAAAAGTCGTTTAAGATTTGTCATTTTTGGTAGTGATTTTATTCGCCTATTAGATGCACAATGAGTTGGAGAATCCGATAAACCCCACTTCCGGTAGCCTAGCTGCACGAGAAATGCCTTAAATTGCCGTTTGAAGCTTCAACTTTGGGTTCCCAGTTCACGTTATTTGGGTATCGTAAAAAAAAGTCGTTTAAGATTTGTCATTTTTGGTAGTGATTTTATTCGCCTATTAGATGCACAATGAGTTGGAGAATCTGATAAACCCCACTTCCGGTAGTCTAGCTGCAAGAGAAATGCCTTAAATTGCCGTTTGAAGCTTCAAGTTTGGGTTCCCAGTTCACGCTATTTGGGTATCGTAAAAAAAAGTCGATTAAGATTTGTCATTTTTGGTAGTGATTTTATTCGCCTATTAGATGCACAATGAGTTGGAGAGTCCGATAAACCCCACTTCCGGTAGTCTAGCTGCAAGAGAAATGCCTTAAATTGCCGTTTGAAGCTTCAAGTTTGGGTTCCCAGTTCACGCTATTTGGGTATCGTAAAAAAAAGTCGATTAAGATTTGTCATTTTTGGTAGTGATTTTATTCGCCTATTAGATGCACAATGAGTTGGAGAATCTGATAAACCCCACTTCCGGTAGCCTAGCTGCACGAGAAATGCCTTAAATTGCCGTTTGAAGCTTCAACTTTGGGTTCCCAGTTCACGTTATTTGGGTATCGTAAAAAAAAGTCGATTAAGATTTGTCATTTTTGGTAGTGATTTTATTCGCCTATTAGATGCACAATGAGTTGGAGAATCTGATAAACCCCACTTCCGGTAGCCTAGCTGCAAGAGAAATGCCTTAAATTGCCGTTTGAAGCTTCAACTTTGGGTTCCCAGTTCACGTTATTTGGGTATCGTAAAAAAAAGTCGATTAAGATTTGTCATTTTTGGTAGTGATTTTATTCGCCTATTAGATGCACAATGAGTTGGAGAATCCGATAAACCCCACTTCCGGTAGCCTAGCTGCACGAGAAATGCCTTAAATTGCCGTTTGAAGCTTCAACTTTGGGTTCCCAGTTCACGTTATTTGGGTATCGTAAAAAAAAGTCGTTTAAGATTTGTCATTTTTGGTAGTGATTTTATTCGCCTATTAGATGCACAATGAGTTGGAGAATCTGATAAACCCCACTTCCGGTAGTCTAGCTGCAAGAGAAATGCCTTAAATTGCCGTTTGAAGCTTCAAGTTTGGGTTCCCAGTTCACGCTATTTGGGTATCGTAAAAAAAAGTCGATTAAGATTTGTCATTTTTGGTAGTGATTTTATTCGCCTATTAGATGCACAATGAGTTGGAGAATCCGATAAACCCCACTTCCGGTAGCCTAGCTGCACGAGAAATGCCTTAAATTGCCGTTTGAAGCTTCAACTTTGGGTTCCCAGTTCACGTTATTTGGGTATCGTAAAAAAAAGTCGTTTAAGATTTGTCATTTTTGGTAGTGATTTTATTCGCCTATTAGATGCACAATGAGTTGGAGAATCTGATAAACCCCACTTCCGGTAGTCTAGCTGCAAGAGAAATGCCTTAAATTGCCGTTTGAAGCTTCAAGTTTGGGTTCCCAGTTCACGCTATTTGGGTATCGTAAAAAAAAGTCGATTAAGATTTGTCATTTTTGGTAGTGATTTTATTCGCCTATTAGATGCACAATGAGTTGGAGAATCCGATAAACCCCACTTCCGGTAGTCTAGCTGCAAGAGAAATGCCTTAAATTGCCGTTTGAAGCTTCAAGTTTGGGTTCCCAGTTCACGCTATTTGGGTATCGTAAAAAAAAGTCGATTAAGATTTGTCATTTTTGGTAGTGATTTTATTCGCCTATTAGATGCACAATGAGTTGGAGAATCTGATAAACCCCACTTCCGGTAGCCTAGCTGCACGAGAAATGCCTTAAATTGCCGTTTGAATCTTCAACTTTGGGTTCCCAGTTCACGTTATTTGGGTATCGTAAAAAAAAGTCGATTAAGATTTGTCATTTTTGGTAGTGATTTTATTCGCCTATTAGATGCACAATGAGTTGGAGAATCTGATAAACCCCACTTCCGGTAGCCTAGCTGCAAGAGAAATGCCTTAAATTGCCGTTTGAAGCTTCAACTTTGGGTTCCCAGTTCACGTTATTTGGGTATCGTAAAAAAAAGTCGATTAAGATTTGTCATTTTTGGTAGTGATTTTATTCGCCTATTAGATGCACAATGAGTTGGAGAATCTGATAAACCCCACTTCCGGTAGTCTAGCTGCAAGAGAAATGCCTTAAATTGCCGTTTGAAGCTTCAAGTTTGGGTTCCTAGTTCACGCTATTTGGGTATCGTAAAAAAAAGTCGTTTAAGATTTGTCATTTTTGGTAGTGATTTTATTCGCCTATTAGATGCACAATGAGTTGGAGAATCCGATAAACCCCACTTCCGGTAGTCTAGCTGCAAGAGAAATGCCTTAAATTGCCGTTTGAAGCTTCAAGTTTGGGTTCCCAGTTCACGCTATTTGGGTATCGTAAAAAAAAGTCGATTAAGATTTGTCATTTTTGGTAGTGATTTTATTCGCCTATTAGATGCACAATGAGTTGGAGAATCCGATAAACCCCACTTCCGGTAGTCTAGCTGCAAGAGAAATGCCTTAAATTGCCGTTTGAAGCTTCAAGTTTGGGTTCCCAGTTCACGCTATTTGGGTATCGTAAAAAAAAGTCGATTAAGATTTGTCATTTTTGGTAGTGATTTTATTCGCCTATTAGATGCACAATGAGTTGGAGAATCTGATAAACCCCACTTCCGGTAGCCTAGCTGCACGAGAAATGCCTTAAATTGCCGTTTGAAGCTTCAACTTTGGGTTCCCAGTTCACGTTATTTGGGTATCGTAAAAAAAAGTCGATTAAGATTTGTCATTTTTGGTAGTGATTTTATTCGCCTATTAGATGCACAATGAGTTGGAGAATCTGATAAACCCCACTTCCGGTAGCCTAGCTGCAAGAGAAATGCCTTAAATTGCCGTTTGAAGCTTCAACTTTGGGTTCCCAGTTCACGTTATTTGGGTATCGTAAAAAAAAGTCGATTAAGATTTGTCATTTTTGGTAGTGATTTTATTCGCCTATTAGATGCACAATGAGTTGGAGAATCCGATAAACCCCACTTCCGGTAGTCTAGCTGCAAGAGAAATGCCTTAAATTGCCGTTTGAAGCTTCAAGTTTGGGTTCCCAGTTCACGCTATTTGGGTATCGTAAAAAAAAGTCGATTAAGATTTGTCATTTTTGGTAGTGATTTTATTCGCCTATTAGATGCACAATGAGTTGGAGAATCTGATAAACCCCACTTCCGGTAGCCTAGCTGCACGAGAAATGCCTTAAATTGCCGTTTGAAGCTTCAACTTTGGGTTCCCAGTTCACGTTATTTGGGTATCGTAAAAAACAGTCGATTAAGATTTGTCATTTTTGGTAGTGATTTTATTCGCCTATTAGATGCACAATGAGTTGGAGAATCTGATAAACCCGACTTCCGGTAGCCTAGCTGCAAGAGAAATGCCTTAAATTGCCGTTTGAAGCTTCAACTTTGGGTTCCCAGTTCACGTTATTTGGGTATCGTAAAAAAAAGTCGATTAAGATTTGTCATTTTTGGTAGTGATTTTATTCGCCTATTAGATGCACAATGAGTTGGAGAATCTGATAAACCCCACTTCCGGTAGCCTAGCTGCAAGAGAAATGCCTTAAATTGTCGTTTGAAGCTTCAACTTTGGGTTCCCAGTTCACGTTATTTGGGTATCGTAAAAAAAAGTCGATTAAGATTTGTCATTTTTGGTAGTGATTTTATTCGCCTATTAGATGCACAATGAGTTGGAGAATCCGATAAACCCCACTTCCGGTAGCCTAGCTGCACGAGAAATGCCTTAAATTGCCGTTTGAAGCTTCAACTTTGGGTTCCCAGTTCACGTTATTTGGGTATCGTAAAAAAAAGTCGTTTAAGATTTGTCATTTTTGGTAGTGATTTTATTCGCCTATTAGATGCACAATGAGTTGGAGAATCTGATAAATCCCACTTCCGGTAGTCTAGCTGCAAGAGAAATGCCTTAAATTGCCGTTTGAAGCTTCAAGTTTGGGTTCCCAGTTCACGCTATTTGGGTATCGTAAAAAAAAGTCGATTAAGATTTGTCATTTTTGGTAGTGATTTTATTCGCCTATTAGATGCACAATGAGTTGGAGAATCTGATAAACCCCACTTCCGGTAGCCTAGCTGCACGAGAAATGCCTTAAATTGCCGTTTGAAGCTTCAACTTTGGGTTCCCAGTTCACGTTATTTGGGTATCGTAAAAAAAAGTCGATTAAGATTTGTCATTTTTGGTAGTGATTTTATTCGCCTATTAGATGCACAATGAGTTGGAGAATCTGATAAACCCCACTTCCGGTAGCCTAGCTGCAAGAGAAATGCCTTAAATTGCCGTTTGAAGCTTCAACTTTGGGTTCCCAGTTCACGTTATTTGGGTATCGTAAAAAAAAGTCGATTAAGATTTGTCATTTTTGGTAGTGATTTTATTCGCCTATTAGATGCACAATGAGTTGGAGAATCTGATAAACCCCACTTCCGGTAGCCTAGCTGCAAGAGAAATGCCTTAAATTGCCGTTTGAAGCTTCAACTTTGGGTTCCCAGTTCACGTTATTTGGGTATCGTAAAAAAAAGTCGATTAAGATTTGTCATTTTTGGTAGTGATTTTATTCGCCTATTAGATGCACAATGAGTTGGAGAATCCGATAAACCCCACTTCCGGTAGCCTAGCTGCACGAGAAATGCCTTAAATTGCCGTTTGAAGCTTCAACTTTGGGTTCCCAGTTCACGTTATTTGGGTATCGTAAAAAAAAGTCGTTTAAGATTTGTCATTTTTGGTAGTGATTTTATTCGCCTATTAGATGCACAATGAGTTGGAGAATCTGATAAACCCCACTTCCGGTAGTCTAGCTGCAAGAGAAATGCCTTAAATTGCCGTTTGAAGCTTCAAGTTTGGGTTCCCAGTTCACGCTATTTGGGTATCGTAAAAAAAAGTCGATTAAGATTTGTCATTTTTGGTAGTGATTTTATTCGCCTATTAGATGCACAATGAGTTGGAGAATCTGATAAACCCCACTTCCGGTAGCCTAGCTGCAAGAGAAATGCCTTAAATTGCCGTTTGAAGCTTCAACTTTGGGTTCCCAGTTCACGTTATTTGGGTATCGTAAAAAAAAGTCGATTAAGATTTGTCATTTTTGGTAGTGATTTTATTCGCCTATTAGATGCACAATGAGTTGGAGAATCTGATAAAACCCCACTTCCGGTAGCCTAGCTGCAAGAGAAATGCCTTAAATTGCCGTTTGAAGCTTCAACTTTGGGTTCCCAGTTCACGTTATTTGGGTATCGTAAAAAAAAGTCGATTAAGATTTGTCATTTTTGGTAGTGATTTTATTCGCCTATTAGATGCACAATGAGTTGGAGAATCCGATATACCCCACTTCCGGTAGCCTAGCTGCACGAGAAATGCCTTAAATTGCCGTTTGAAGCTTCAACTTTGGGTTCCCAGTTCACGTTATTTGGGTATCGTAAAAAAAAGTCGTTTAAGATTTGTCATTTTTGGTAGTGATTTTATTCGCCTATTAGATGCACAATGAGTTGGAGAATCTGATAAACCCCACTTCCGGTAGTCTAGCTGCAAGAGAAATGCCTTAAATTGCCGTTTGAAGCTTCAAGTTTGGGTTCCCAGTTCACGCTATTTGGGTATCGTAAAAAAAAGTCGATTAAGATTTGTCATTTTTGGTAGTGATTTTATTCGCCTATTAGATGCACAATGAGTTGGAGAATCCGATAAACCCCACTTCCGGTAGTCTAGCTGCAAGAGAAATGCCTTAAATTGCCGTTTGAAGCTTCAAGTTTGGGTTCCCAGTTCACGCTATTTGGGTATCGTAAAAAAAAGTCGATTAAGATTTGTCATTTTTGGTAGTGATTTTATTCGCCTATTAGATGCACAATGAGTTGGAGAATCTGATAAACCCCACTTCCGGTAGCCTAGCTGCACGAGAAATGCCTTAAATTGCCGTTTGAAGCTTCAACTTTGGGTTCCCAGTTCACGTTATTTGGGTATCGTAAAAAAAAGTCGATTAAGATTTGTCATTTTTGGTAGTGATTTTATTCGCCTATTAGATGCACAATGAGTTGGAGAATCTAATAAACCCCACTTCCGGTAGCCTAGCTGCAAGAGAAATGCCTTAAATTGCCGTTTGAAGCTTCAACTTTGGGTTCCCAGTTCACGTTATTTGGGTATCGTAAAAAAAAGTCGATTAAGATTTGTCATTTTTGGTAGTGATTTTATTCGCCTATTAGATGCACAATGAGTTGGAGAATCTGATAAACCCCACTTCCGGTAGTCTAGCTGCAAGAGAAATGCCTTAAATTGCCGTTTGAAGCTTCAAGTTTGGGTTCCCAGTTCACGCTATTTGGGTATCGTAAAAAAAAGTCGTTTAAGATTTGTCATTTTTGGTAAAGTGATTTTATTCGCCTATTAGATGCACAATGAGTTGGAGAATCCGATAAACCCCACTTCCGGTAGTCTAGCTGCAAGAGAAATGCCTTAAATTGCCGTTTGAAGCTTCAAGTTTGGGTTCCCAGTTCACGCTATTTGGGTATCGTAAAAAAAAGTCGATTAAGATTTGTCATTTTTGGTAGTGATTTTATTCGCCTATTAGATGCACAATGAGTTGGAGAATCCGATAAACCCCACTTCCGGTAGTCTAGCTGCAAGAGAAATGCCTTAAATTGCCGTTTGAAACTTCAAGTTTGGGTTCCCAGTTCACGCTATTTGGGTATCGTAAAAAAAAGTCGATTAAGATTTGTCATTTTTGGTAGTGATTTTATTCGCCTGTTAGATGCACAATGAGTTGGAGAATCTGATAAACCCCACTTCCGGTAGCCTAGCTGCACGAGAAATGCCTTAAATTGCCGTTTGAAGCTTCAACTTTGGGTTCCCAGTTCACGTTATTTGGGTATCGTAAAAAAAAGTCGATTAAGATTTGTCATTTTTGGTAGTGATTTTATTCGCCTTTTAGATGCACAATGAGTTGGAGAATCCGATAAACCCCACTTCCGGTAGTCTAGCTGCAAGAGAAATGCCTTAAATTGCCGTTTGAAGCTTCAAGTTTGGGTTCCCAGTTCACGCTATTTGGGTATCGTAAAAAAAAGTCGATTAAGATTTGTCATTTTTGGTAGTGATTTTATTCGCCTATTAGATGCACAATGAGTTGGAGAATCTGATAAACCCCACTTCCGGTAGCCTAGCTGCACGAGAAATGCCTTAAATTGCCGTTTGAAGCTTCAACTTTGGGTTCCCAGTTCACGTTATTTGGGTATCGTAAAAAAAAGTCGATTAAGATTTGTCATTTTTGGTAGTGATTTTATTCGCCTATTAGATGCACAATGAGTTGGAGAATCTAATAAACCCCACTTCCGGTAGCTTAGCTGCAAGAGAAATGCCTTAAATTGCCGTTTGAAGCTTCAACTTTGGGTTCCCAGTTCACGTTATTTGGGTATCGTAAAAAAAAGTCGATTAAGATTTGTCATTTTTGGTAGTGATTTTATTCGCCTATTAGATGCACAATGAGTTGGAGAATCTGATAAACCCCACTTCCGGTAGTCTAGCTGCAAGAGAAATGCCTTAAATTGCCGTTTGAAGCTTCAAGTTTGGGTTCCCAGTTCACGCTATTTGGGTATCGTAAAAAAAAGTCGTTTAAGATTTGTCATTTTTGGTAGTGATTTTATTCGCCTATTAGATGCACAATGAGTTGGAGAATCCGATAAACCCCACTTCCGGTAGTCTAGCTGCAAGAGAAATGCCTTAAATTGCCGTTTGAAGCTTCAAGTTTGGGTTCCCAGTTCACGCTATTTGGGTATCGTAAAAAAAAGTCGATTAAGATTTGTCATTTTTGGTAGTGATTTTATTCGCCTATTAGATGCACAATGAGTTGGAGAATCCGATAAACCCCACTTCCGGTAGTCTAGCTGCAAGAGAAATGCCTTAAATTGCCGTTTGAAACTTCAAGTTTGGGTTCCCAGTTCACGCTATTTGGGTATCGTAAAAAAAAGTCGATTAAGATTTGTCATTTTTGGTAGTGATTTTATTCGCCTGTTAGATGCACAATGAGTTGGAGAATCTGATAAACCCCACTTCCGGTAGCCTAGCTGCACGAGAAATGCCTTAAATTGCCGTTTGAAGCTTCAACTTTGGGTTCCCAGTTCACGTTATTTGGGTATCGTAAAAAAAAGTCGATTAAGATTTGTCATTTTTGGTAGTGATTTTATTCGCCTTTTAGATGCACAATGAGTTGGAGAATCTGATAAACCCCACTTCCGGTAGCCTAGCTGCAAGAGAAATGCCTTAAATTGCCGTTTGAAGCTTCAACTTTGGGTTCCCAGTTCACGTTATTTGGGTATCGTAAAAAAAAGTCGATTAAGATTTGTCATTTTTGGTAGTGATTTTATTCGCCTATTAGATGCACAATGAGTTGGAGAATCTGATAAACCCCACTTCCGGTAGCCTAGCTGCAAGAGAAATGCCTTAAATTGCCGTTTGAAGCTTCAACTTTGGGTTCCCAGTTCACGTTATTTGGGTATCGTAAAAAAAAGTCGATTAAGATTTGTCATTTTTGGTAGTGATTTTATTCGCCTATTAGATGCACAATGAGTTGGAGAATCCGATAAACCCCACTTCCGGTAGCCTAGCTGCACGAGAAATGCCTTAAATTGCCGTTTGAAGCTTCAACTTTGGGTTCCCAGTTCACGTTATTTGGGTATCGTAAAAAAAAGTCGTTTAAGATTTGTCATTTTTGGTAGTGATTTTATTCGCCTATTAGATGCACAATGAGTTGGAGAATCTGATAAACCCCACTTCCGGTAGTCTAGCTGCAAGAGAAATGCCTTAAATTGCCGTTTGAATCTTCAAGTTTGGGTTCCCAGTTCACGCTATTTGGGTATCGTAAAAAAAAGTCGATTAAGATTTGTCATTTTTGGTAGTGATTTTATTCGCCTATTAGATGCACAATGAGTTGGAGAATCCGATAAACCCCACTTCCGGTAGTCTAGCTGCAAGAGAAATGCCTTAAATTGCCGTTTGAAGCTTCAAGTTTGGGTTCCCAGTTCACGCTATTTGGGTATCGTAAAAAAAAGTCGATTAAGATTTGTCATTTTTGGTAGTGATTTTATTCGCCTATTAGATGCACAATGAGTTGGAGAATCCGATAAACCCCACTTCCGGTAGTCTAGCTGCAAGAGAAATGCCTTAAATTGCCGTTTGAAGCTTCAAGTTTGGGTTCCCAGTTCACGCTATTTGGGTATCGTAAAAAAAAGTTGATTAAGATTTGTCATTTTTGGTAGTGATTTTATTCGCCTATTAGATGCACAATGAGTTGGAGAATCTGATAAACCCCACTTCCGGTAGCCTAGCTGCACGAGAAATGCCTTAAATTGCCGTTTGAAGCTTCAACTTTGGGTTCCCAGTTCACGTTATTTGGGTATCGTAAAAAAAAGTCGTTTAAGATTTGTCATTTTTGGTAGTGATTTTATTCGCCTATTAAATGCACAATGAGTTGGAGAATCTGATAAACCCCACTTCCGGTAGTCTAGCTGCAAGAGAAATGCCTTAAATTGCCGTTTGAAGCTTCAAGTTTGGGTTCCCAGTTCACGCTATTTGGGTATCGTAAAAAAAAGTCGATTAAGATTTGTCATTTTTGGTAGTGATTTTATTCGCCTATTAGATGCACAATGAGTTGGAGAATCCGATAAACCCCACTTCCGGTAGTCTAGCTGCAAGAGAAATGCCTTAAATTGCCGTTTGAAGCTTCAAGTTTGGGTTCCCAGTTCACGTTATTTGGGTATCGTAAAAAAAAGTCGATTAAGATTTGTCATTTTTGGTAGTGATTTTATTCGCCTATTAGATGCACAATGAGTTGGAGAATCCGATAAACCCCACTTCCGGTAGCCTAGCTGCACGAGAAATGCCTTAAATTGCCGTTTGAAGCTTCAACTTTGGGTTCCCAGTTCACGTTATTTGGGTATCGTAAAAAAAAGTCGTTTAAGATTTGTCATTTTTGGTAGTGATTTTATTCGCCTATTAGATGCACAATGAGTTGGAGAATCTGATAAACCCCACTTCCGGTAGTCTAGCTGCAAGAGAAATGCCTTAAATTGCCGTTTGAAGCTTCAAGTTTGGGTTCCCAGTTCACGCTATTTGGGTATCGTAAAAAAAAGTCGATTAAGATTTGTCATTTTTGGTAGTGATTTTATTCGCCTATTAGATGCACAATGAGTTGGAGAATCCGATAAACCCCACTTCCGGTAGTCTAGCTGCAAGAGAAATGCCTTAAATTGCCGTTTGAAGCTTCAAGTTTGGGTTCCCAGTTCACGCTATTTGGGTATCGTAAAAAAAAGTCGATTAAGATTTGTTATTTTTGGTAGTGATTTTATTCGCCTATTAGATGCACAATGAGTTGGAGAATCTGATAAACCCCACTTCCGGTAGCCTAGCTGCACGAGAAATGCCTTAAATTGCCGTTTGAAGCTTCAACTTTGGGTTCCCAGTTCACGTTATTTGGGTATCGTAAAAAAAAGTCGATTAAGATTTGTCATTTTTGGTAGTGATTTTATTCGCCTATTAGATGCACAATGAGTTGGAGAATCTGATAAACCCCACTTCCGGTAGCCTAGCTGCAAGAGAAATGCCTTAAATTGCCGTTTGAAGCTTCAACTTTGGGTTCCCAGTTCACGTTATTTGGGTATCGTAAAAAAAAGTCGATTAAGATTTGTCATTTTTGGTAGTATTTTTATTCGCCTATTAGATGCACAATGAGTTGGAGAATCTGATAAACCCCACTTCCGGTAGTCTAGCTGCAAGAGAAATGCCTTAAATTGCCGTTTGAAGCTTCAAGTTTGGGTTCCCAGTTCACGCTATTTGGGTATCGTAAAAAAAAGTCGTTTAAGATTTGTCATTTTTGGTAGTGATTTTATTCGCCTATTAGATGCACAATGAGTTGGAGAATCCGATAAACCCCACTTCCGGTAGTCTAGCTGCAAGAGAAATGCCTTAAATTGCCGTTTGAAGCTTCAACTTTGGGTTCCCAGTTCCCGCTATTTGGGTATCGTAAAAAAAAGTCGATTAAGATATGTCATTTTTGGTAGTGATTTTATTCGCCTATTAGATGCACAATGAGTTGGAGAATCCGATAAACCCCACTTCCGGTAGTCTAGCTGCAAGAGAAATGCCTTAAATTGCCGTTTGAAGCTTCAAGTTTGGGTTCCCAGTTCACGCTATTTGGGTATCGTAAAAAAAAGTCGATTAAGATTTGTCATTTTTGGTAGTGATTTTATTCGCCTATTAGATGCACAATGAGTTGGAGAATCTGATAAACCCCACTTCCGGTAGCCTAGCTGCACGAGAAATGCCTTAAATTGCCGTTTGAAGCTTCAACTTTGGGTTCCCAGTTCACGTTATTTGGGTATCGTAAAAAAAAGTCGATTAAGATTTGTCATTTTTGGTAGTGATTTTATTCGCCTATTAGATGCACAATGAGTTGGAGAATCTGATAAACCCCACTTCCGGTAGCCTAGCTGCAAGAGAAATGCCTTAAATTGCCGTTTGAAGCTTCAACTTTGGGTTCCCAGTTCACGTTATTTGGGTATCGTAAAAAAAAGTCGATTAAGATTTGTCATTTTTGGTAGTGATTTTATTCGCCTATTAGATGCACAATGAGTTGGAGAATCCGATAAACCCCACTTCCGGTAGCCTAGCTGCACGAGAAATGCCTTAAATTGCCGTTTGAAGCTTCAACTTTGGGTTCCCAGTTCACGTTATTTGGGTATCGTAAAAAAAAGTCGTTTAAGATTTGTCATTTTTGGTAGTGATTTTATTCGCCTATTAGATGCACAATGAGTTGGAGAATCTGATAAACCCCACTTCCGGTAGTCTAGCTGCAAGAGAAATGCCTTAAATTGCCGTTTGAAGCTTCAAGTTTGGGTTCCCAGTTCACGCTATTTGGGTATCGTAAAAAAAAGTCGATTAAGATTTGTCATTTTTGGTAGTGATTTTATTCGCCTATTAGATGCACAATGAGTTGGAGAATCCGATAAACCCCACTTCCGGTAGCCTAGCTGCACGAGAAATGCCTTAAATTGCCGTTTGAAGCTTCAACTTTGGGTTCCCAGTTCACGTTATTTGGGTATCGTAAAAAAAAGTCGATTAAGATTTGTCATTTTTGGTAGTGATTTTATTCGCCTATTAGATGCACAATGAGTTGGAGAATCTGATAAACCCCACTTCCGGTAGTCTAGCTGCAAGAGAAATGCCTTCAATTGCCGTTTGAAGCTTCAAGTTTGGGTTCCCAGTTCACGCTATTTGGGTATCGTAAAAAAAAGTCGTTTAAGATTTGTCATTTTTGGTAGTGATTTTATTCGCCTATTAGATGCACAATGAGTTGGAGAATCTGATAAACCCCACTTCCGGTAGCCTAGCTGCACGAGAAATGCCTTAAATTGCCGTTTGAAGATTCAACTTTGGGTTCCCAGTTCACGTTATTTGGGTATCGTAAAAAAAAGTCGATTAAGATTTGTCATTTTTGGTAGTGATTTTATTCGCCTATTAGATGCACAATGAGTTGGAGAATCTGATAAACCCCACTTCCGGTAGCCTTGCTGCAAGAGAAATGCCTTAAATTGCCGTTTGAAGCTTCAAGTTTGGGTTCCCAGTTCACGTTATTTGGGTATCGTAAAAAAAAGTCGATTAAGATTTGTCATTTTTGGTAGTGATTTTATTCGCCTATTAGATGCACAATGAGTTGGAGAATCCGATAAACCCCACTTCCGGTAGCCTAGCTGCACGAGAAATGCCTTAAATTGCCGTTTGAAGCTTCAACTTTGGGTTCCCAGTTCACGTTATTTGGGTATCGTAAAAAAAAGTCGTTTAAGATTTGTCATTTTTGGTAGTGATTTTATTCGCCTATTAGATGCACAATGAGTTGGAGAATCTGATAAACCCCACTTCCGGTAGTCTAGCTGCAAGAGAAATGCCTTAAATTGCCGTTTGAAGCTTCAAGTTTGGGTTCCCAGTTCACGCTATTTGGGTATCGTAAAAAAAAGTCGATTAAGATTTGTCATTTTTGGTAGTGATTTTATTCGCCTATTAGATGCACAATGAGTTGGAGAATCTGATAAACCCCACTTCCGGTAGCCTAGCTGCAAGAGAAATGCCTTAAATTGCCGTTTGAAGCTTCAACTTTGGGTTCCCAGTTCACGTTATTTGGGTATCGTAAAAAAAAGTCGTTTAAGATTTGTCATTTTTGGTAGTGATTTTATTCGCCTATTAGATGCACAATGAGTTGGAGAATCTGATAAACCCCACTTCCGGTAGTCTAGCTGCAAGAGAAATGCCTTAAATTGCCGTTTGAAGCTTCAAGTTTGGGTTCCCAGTTCACGCTATTTGGGTATCGTAAAAAAAAGTCGATTAAGATTTGTCATTTTTGGTAGTGATTTTATTCGCCTATTAGATGCACAATGAGTTGGAGAATCTGATAAACCCCACTTCCGGTAGCCTAGCTGCACGAGAAATGCCTTAAATTGCCGTTTGAAGCTTCAACTTTGGGTTCCCAGTTCACGTTATTTGGGTATCGTAAAAAAAAGTCGATTAAGATTTGTCATTTTTGGTAGTGATTTTATTCGCCTATTAGATGCACAATGAGTTGGAGAATCTGATAAACCCCACTTCCGGTAGCCTAGCTGCAAGAGAAATGCCTTAAATTGCCGTTTGAAGCTTCAACTTTGGGTTCCCAGTTCACGTTATTTGGGTATCGTAAAAAAAAGTCGTTTAAGATTTGTCATTTTTGGTAGTGATTTTATTCGCCTATTAGATGCACAATGAGTTGGAGAATCTGATAAACCCCACTTCCGGTAGTCTAGCTGCAAGAGAAATGCCTTAAATTGCCGTTTGAAGCTTCAAGTTTGGGTTCCCAGTTCACGCTATTTGGGTATCGTAAAAAAAAGTCGATTAAGATTTGTCATTTTTGGTAGTGATTTTATTCGCCTATTAGATGCACAATGAGTTGGAGAATCTGATAAACCCCACTTCCGGTAGCCTAGCTGCAGAGAAATGCCTTAAATTGCCGTTTGAAGCTTCAACTTTGGGTTCCCAGTTCACGTTATTTGGGTATCGTAAAAAAAAGTCGTTTAAGATTTGTCATTTTTGGTAGTGATTTTATTCGCCTATTAGATGCACAATGAGTTGGAGAATCTGATAAACTCCACTTCCGGTAGCCTAGCTGCAAGAGAAATGCCTTAAATTGCCGTTTGAAGCTTCAACTTTGGGTTCCCAGTTCACGTTATTTGGGTATCGTAAAAAAAAGTCGATTAAGATTTGTCATTTTTTGTAGTGATTTTATTCGCCTATTAGATGCACAATGAGTTGGAGAATCCGATAAACCCCACTTCCGGTAGCCTAGCTGCACGAGAAATGCCTTAAATTGCCGTTTGAAGCTTCAACTTTGGGTTCCCAGTTCACGTTATTTGGGTATCGTAAAAAAAAGTCGTTTAAGATTTGTCATTTTTGGTAGTGATTTTATTCGCCTATTAGATGCACAATGAGTTGGAGAATCTGATAAACCCCACTTCCGGTAGTCTAGCTGCAAGAGAAATGCCTTAAATTGCCGTTTGAAGCTTCAAGTTTGGGTTCCCAGTTCACGCTATTTGGGTATCGTAAAAAAAAGTCGATTAAGATTTGTCATTTTTGGTAGTGATTTTATTCGCCTATTAGATGCACAATGAGTTGGAGAATCTGATAAACCCCACTTCCGGTAGCCTAGCTGCACGAGAAATGCCTTAAATTGCCGTTTGAAGCTTCAACTTTGGGTTCCCAGTTCACGTTATTTGGGTATCGTAAAAAAAAGTCGATTAAGATTTGTCATTTTTGGTAGTGATTTTATTCGCCTATTAGATGCACAATGAGTTGGAGAATCCGATAAACCCCACTTCCGGTAGCCTAGCTGCACGAGAAATGCCTTAAATTGCCGTTTGAAGCTTCAACTTTGGGTTCCCAGTTCACGTTATTTGGGTATCGTAAAAAAAAGTCGTTTAAGATTTGTCATTTTTGGTAGTGATTTTATTCGCCTATTAGATGCACAATGAGTTGGAGAATCTGATAAACCCCACTTCCGGTAGCCTAGCTGCAAGAGAAATGCCTTAAATTGCCGTTTGAAGCTTCAACTTTGGGTTCCCAGTTCACGTTATTTGGGTATCGTAAAAAAAAGTCGATTAAGATTTGTCATTTTTGGTAGTGATTTTATTCGCCTATTAGATGCACAATGAGTTGGAGAATCCGATAAACCCCACTTCCGGTAGCCTAGCTGCACGAGAAATGCCTTAAATTGCCGTTTGAAGCTTCAACTTTGGGTTCCCAGTTCACGTTATTTGGGTATCGTAAAAAAAAGTCGTTTAAGATTTGTCATTTTTGGTAGTGATTTTATTCGCCTATTAGATGCACAATGAGTTGGAGAATCTGATAAACCCCACTTCCGGTAGTCTAGCTGCAAGTGAAATGCCTTAAATTGCCGTTTGAAGCTTCAAGTTTGGGTTCCCAGTTCACGCTATTTGGGTATCGTAAAAAAAAGTCGATTAAGATTTGTCATTTTTGGTAGTGATTTTATTCGCCTATTAGATGCACAATGAGTTGGAGAATCCGATAAACCCCACTTCCGGTAGCCTAGCTGCAAGAGAAATGCCTTAAATTGCCGTTTGAAGCTTCAACTTTGGGTTCCCAGTTCACGTTATTTGGGTATCGTAAAAAAAAGTCGTTTAAGATTTGTCATTTTTGGTAGTGATTTTATTCGCCTATTAGATGCACAATGAGTTGGAGAATCTGATAAACCCCACTTCCGGTAGTCTAGCTGCAAGAGAAATGCCTTAAATTGCCGTTTGAAGCTTCAAGTTTGGGTTCCCAGTTCACGCTATTTGGGTATCGTAAAAAAAAGTCGATTAAGATTTGTCATTTTTGGTAGTGATTTTATTCGCCTATTAGATGCACAATGAGTTGGAGAATCTGATAAACCCCACTTCCGGTAGCCTAGCTGCACGAGAAATGCCTTAAATTGCCGTTTGAAGCTTCAACTTTGGGTTCCCAGTCCACGTTATTTGGGTATCGTAAAAAAAAGTCGTTTAAGATTTGTCATTTTTGGTAGTGATTTTATTCGCCTATTAGATGCACAATGAGTTGGAGAATCTGATAAACCCCACTTCCGGTAGCCTAGCTGCACGAGAAATGCCTTAAATTGCCGTTTGAAGCTTCAACTTTGGGTTCCCAGTTCACGTTATTTGGGTATCGTAAAAAAAAGTCGTTTAAGATTTGTCATTTTTGGTAGTGATTTTATTCGCCTATTAGATGCACAATGAGTTGGAGAATCTGATAAACCCCACTTCCGGTAGCCTAGCTGCAAGAGAAATGCCTTAAATTGCCGTTTGAAGCTTCAACTTTGGGTTCCCAGTTCACGTTATTTGGGTATCGTAAAAAAAAGTCGATTAAGATTTGTCATTTTTGGTAGTGATTTTATTCGCCTATTAGATGCACAATGAGTTGGAGAATCCGATAAACCCCACTTCCGGTAGCCTAGCTGCACGAGAAATGCCTTAAATTGCCGTTTGAAGCTTCAACTTTGGGTTCCCAGTTCACGTTATTTGGGTATCGTAAAAAAAAGTCGTTTAAGATTTGTCATTTTTGGTAGTGATTTTATTCGCCTATTAGATGCACAATGAGTTGGAGAATCTGATAAACCCCACTTCCGGTAGTCTAGCTGCAAGAGAAATGCCTTAAATTGCCGTTTGAAGCTTCAAGTTTGGTTTCCCCAGTTCACGCTATTTGGGTATCGTAAAAAAAAGTCGATTAAGATTTGTCATTTTTGGTAGTGATTTTATTCGCCTATTAGATGCACAATGAGTTGGAGAATCTGATAAACCCCACTTCCGGTAGTCTAGCTGCAAGAGAAATGCCTTAAATTGCCGTTTGAAGCTTCAAGTTTGGGTTCCCAGTTCACGCTATTTGGGTATCGTAAAAAAAAGTCGATTAAGATTTGTCATTTTTGGTAGTGATTTTATTCGCCTATTAGATGCACAATGAGTTGGAGAATCTGATAAACCCCACTTCCGGTAGCCTAGCTGCAAGAGAAATGCCTTAAATTGCCGTTTGAAGCTTCAACTTTGGGTTCCCAGTTCACGTTATTTGGGTATCGTAAAAAAAAGTCGATTAAGATTTGTCATTTTTGGTAGTGATTTTATTCGCCTATTAGATGCACAATGAGTTGGAGAATCCGATAAACCCCACTTCCGGTAGCCTAGCTGCACGAGAAATGCCTTAAATTGCCGTTTGAAGCTTCAACTTTGGGTTCCCAGTTCACGTTATTTGGGTATCGTAAAAAAAAGTCGTTTAAGATTTGTCATTTTTGGTAGTGATTTTATTCGCCTATTAGATGCACAATGAGTTGGAGAATCTGATAAACCCCACTTCCGGTAGTCTAGCTGCAAGAGAAATGCCTTAAATTGCCGTTTGAAGCTTCAAGTTTGGGTTCCCAGTTCACGCTATTTGGGTATCGTAAAAAAAAGTCGATTAAGATTTGTCATTTTTGGTAGTGATTTTATTCGCCTATTAGATGCACAATGAGTTGGAGAATCTGATAAACCCCACTTCCGGTAGTCTAGCTGCAAGAGAAATGCCTTAAATTGCCGTTTGAAGCTTCAAGTTTGGGTTCCCAGTTCACGCTATTTGGGTATCGTAAAAAAAAGTCGATTAAGATTTGTCAATTTTGGTAGTGATTTTATTCGCCTATTAGATGCACAATGAGTTGGAGAATCCGATAAACCCCACTTCCGGTAGCCTAGCTGCACGAGAAATGCCTTAAATTGCCGTTTGAAGCTTCAACTTTGGGTTCCCAGTTCACGTTATTTGGGTATCGTAAAAAAAAGTCGTTTAAGATTTGTCATTTTTGGTAGTGATTTTATTCGCCTATTAGATGCACAATGAGTTGGAGAATCTGATAAACCCCACTTCCGGTAGCCTAGGTGCACGAGAAATGCCTTAAATTGCCGTTTGAAGCTTCAACTTTGGGTTCCCAGTTCACGTTATTTGGGTATCGTAAAAAAAAGTCGTTTAAGATTTGTCATTTTTGGTAGTGATTTTATTCGCCTATTAGATGCACAATGAGTTTGAGAATCTGATAAACCCCACTTCCGGTAGCCTAGCTGCAAGAGAAATGCCTTAAATTGCCGTTTGAAGCTTCAACTTTGGGTTCCCAGTTCACGTTATTTGAGTATCGTAAAAAAAAGTCGATTAAGATTTGTCATTTTTGGTAGTGATTTTATTCGCCTATTAGATGCACAATGAGTTGGAGAATCCGATAAACCCCACTTCCGGTAGCCTAGCTGCACGAGAAATGCCTTAAATTGCCGTTTGAAGCTTCAACTTTGGGTTCCCAGTTCACGTTATTTGGGTATCGTAAAAAAAAGTCGTTTAAGATTTGTCATTTTTGGTAGTGATTTTATTCGCCTATTAGATGCACAATGAGTTGGAGAATCTGATAAACCCCACTTCCGGTAGTCTAGCTGCAAGAGAAATGCCTTAAATTGCCGTTTGAAGCTTCAAGTTTGGGTTCCCAGTTCACGCTATTTGGGTATCGTAAAAAAAAGTCGATTAAGATTTGTCATTTTTGGTAGTGATTTTATTCGCCTATTAGATGCACAATGAGTTGGAGAATCTGATAAACCCCACTTCCGGTAGTCTAGCTGCAAGAGAAATGCCTTAAATTGCCGTTTGAAGCTTCAAGTTTGGGTTCCCAGTTCACGCTATTTGGGTATCGTAAAAAAAAGTCGATTAAGATTTGTCATTTTTGGTAGTGATTTTATTCGCATATTAGATGCACAATGAGTTGGAGAATCCGATAAACCCCACTTCCGGTAGCCTAGCTGCACGAGAAATGCCTTAAATTGCCGTTTGAAGCTTCAACTTTGGGTTCCCAGTTCACGTTATTTGGGTATCGTAAAAAAAAGTCGATTAAGATTTGTCATTTTTGGTAGTGATTTTATTCGCCTATTAGATGCACAATGAGTTGGAGAATCCGATAAACCCCACTTCCGGTAGCCTAGCTGCACGAGAAATGCCTTAAATTGCCGTTTGAAGCTTCAACTTTGGGTTCCCAGTTCACGTTATTTGGGTATCGTAAAAAAAAGTCGTTTAAGATTTGTCATTTTTGGTAGTGATTTTATTCGCCTATTAGATGCACAATGAGTTGGAGAATCTGATAAACCCCACTTCCGGTAGCCTAGCTGCAAGAGAAATGCCTTAAATTGCCGTTTGAAGCTTCAACTTTGGGTTCCCAGTTCACGTTATTTGGGTATCGTAAAAAAAAGTCGATTAAGATTTGTCATTTTTGGTAGTGATTTTATTCGCCTATTAGATGCACAATGAGTTGGAGAATCCGATAAACCCCACTTCCGGTAGCCTAGCTGCACGAGAAATGCCTTAAATTGCCGTTTGAAGCTTCAACTTTGGGTTCCCAGTTCACGTTATTTGGGTATCGTAAAAAAAAGTCGTTTAAGATTTGTCATTTTTGGTAGTGATTTTATTCGCCTATTAGATGCACAATGAGTTGGAGAATCTGATAAACCCCACTTCCGGTAGTCTAGCTGCAAGAGAAATGCCTTAAATTGCCGTTTGAAGCTTCAAGTTTGGGTTCCCAGTTCACGCTATTTGGGTATCGTAAAAAAAAGTCGATTAAGATTTGTCATTTTTGGTAGTGATTTTATTCGCCTATTAGATGCACAATGAGTTGGAGAATCTGATAAACCGCACTTCCGGTAGTCTAGCTGCAAGAGAAATGCCTTAAATTGCCGTTTGAAGCTTCAAGTTTGGGTTCCCAGTTCACGCTATTTGGGTATCGTAAAAAAAAGTCGATTAAGATTTGTCATTTTTGGTAGTGATTTTATTCGCCTATTAGATGCACAATGAGTTGGAGAATCCGATAAACCCCACTTCCGGTAGCCTAGCTGCACGAGAAATGCCTTAAATTGCCGTTTGAAGCTTCAACTTTGGGTTCCCAGTTCACGTTATTTGGGTATCGTAAAAAAAAGTCGTTTAAGATTTGTCATTTTTGGTAGTGATTTTATTCGCCTATTAGATGCACAATGAGTTGGAGAATCTGATAAACCCCACTTCCGGTAGCCTAGCTGCAAGAGAAATGCCTTAAATTGCCGTTTGAAGCTTCAAGTTTGGGTTCCCAGTTCACGTTATTTGGGTATCGTAAAAAAAAGTCGATTAAGATTTGTCATTTTTGGTAGTGATTTTATTCGCCTATTAGATGCACAATGAGTTGGAGAATCCGATAAACCCCACTTCCGGTAGCCTAGCTGCACGAGAAATGCCTTAAATTGCCGTTTGAAGCTTCAACTTTGGGTTCCCAGTTCACGTTATTTGGGTATCGTAAAAAAAAGTCGTTTAAGATTTGTCATTTTTGGTAGTGATTTTATTCGCCTATTAGATGCACAATGAGTTGGAGAATCTGATAAACCCCACTTCCGGTAGTCTAGCTGCAAGAGAAATGCCTTAAATTGCCGTTTGAAGCTTCAAGTTTGGGTTCCCAGTTCACGCTATTTGGGTATCGTAAAAAAAAGTCGATTAAGATTTGTCATTTTTGGTAGTGATTTTATTCGCCTATTAGATGCACAATGAGTTGGAGAATCTGATAAACCCCACTACCGGTAGCCTAGCTGCACGAGAAATGCCTTAAATTGCCGTTTGAAGCTTCAACTTTGGGTTCCCAGTTCACGTTATTTGGGTATCGTAAAAAAAAGTCGATTAAGATTTGTCATTTTTGGTAGTGATTTTATTCGCCTATTAGATGCACAATGAGTTGGAGAATCTGATAAACCCCACTTCCGGTAGCCTAGCTGCAAGAGAAATGCCTTAAATTGCCGTTTGAAGCTTCAACTTTGGGTTCCCAGTTCACGTTATTTGGGTATCGTAAAAAAAAGTCGTTTAAGATTTGTCATTTTTGGTAGTGATTTTATTCGCCTATTAGATGCACAATGAGTTGGAGAATCTGATAAACCCCACTTCCGGTAGTCTAGCTGCAAGAGAAATGCCTTAAATTGCCGTTTGAAGCTTCAAGTTTGGGTTCCCAGTTCACGCTATTTGGGTATCGTAAAAAAAAGTCGATTAAGATTTGTCATTTTTGTTAGTGATTTTATTCGCCTATTAGATGCACAATGAGTTGGAGAATCTGATAAACCCCACTTCCGGTAGCCTAGCTGCAGAGAAATGCCTTAAATTGCCGTTTGAAGCTTCAACTTTGGGTTCCCAGTTCACGTTATTTGGGTATCGTAAAAAAAAGTCGTTTAAGATTTGTCATTTTTGGTAGTGATTTTATTCGCCTATTAGATGCACAATGAGTTGGAGAATCTGATAAACCCCACTTCCGGTAGCCTAGCTGCAAGAGAAATGCATTAAATTGCCGTTTGAAGCTTCAACTTTGGGTTCCCAGTTCACGTTATTTGGGTATCGTAAAAAAAAGTCGATTAAGATTTGTCATTTTTTGTAGTGATTTTATTCGCCTATTAGATGCACAATGAGTTGGAGAATCCGATAAACCCCACTTCCGGTAGCCTAGCTGCACGAGAAATGCCTTAAATTGCCGTTTGAAGCTTCAACTTTGGGTTCCCAGTTCACGTTATTTGGGTATCGTAAAAAAAAGTCGTTTAAGATTTGTCATTTTTGGTAGTGATTTTATTCGCCTATTAGATGCACAATGAGTTGGAGAATCTGATAAACCCCACTTCCGGTAGCCTAGCTGCAAGAGAAATGCCTTAAATTGCCGTTTGAAGCTTCAACTTTGGGTTCCCAGTTCACGTTATTTGGGTATCGTAAAAAAAAGTCGTTTAAGATTTGTCATTTTTGGTAGTGATTTTATTCGCCTATTAGATGCACAATGAGTTGGAGAATCTGATAAACCCCACTTCCGGTAGTCTAGCTGCAAGAGAAATGCCTTAAATTGCCGTTTGAAGCTTCAAGTTTGGGTTCCCAGTTCACGCTATTTGGGTATCGTAAAAAAAAGTCGATTAAGATTTGTCATTTTTGGTAGTGATTTTATTCGCCTATTAGATGCACAATGAGTTGGAGAATCTGATAAACCCCACTTCCGGTAGTCTAGCTGCAAGAGAAATGCCTTAAATTGCCGTTTGAAGCTTCAACTTTGGGTTCCCAGTTCACGTTATTTGGGTATCGTAAAAAAAAGTCGATTAAGATTTGTCATTTTTGGTAGTGATTTTATTCGCCTATTAGATGCACAATGAGTTGGAGAATCTGATAAACCCCACTTCCGGTAGCCTAGCTGCAAGAGAAATGCCTTAAATTGCCGTTTGAAGCTTCAACTTTGGGTTCCCAGTTCACGTTATTTGGGTATCGTAAAAAAAAGTCGTTTAAGATTTGTCATTTTTGGTAGTGATTTTATTCGCCTATTAGATGCACAATGAGTTGGAGAATCTGATAAACCCCACTTCCGGTAGTCTAGCTGCAAGAGAAATGCCTTAAATTGCCGTTTGAAGCTTCAAGTTTGGGTTCCCAGTTCACGCTATTTGGGTATCGTAAAAAAAAGTCGATTAAGATTTGTCATTTTTGGTAGTGATTTTATTCGCCTATTAGATGCACAATGAGTTGGAGAATCTGATAAACCCCACTTCCGGTAGCCTAGCTGCACGAGAAATGCCTTAAATTGCCGTTTGAAGCTTCAACTTTGGGTTCCCAGTCCACGTTATTTGGGTATCGTAAAAAAAAGTCGTTTAAGATTTGTCATTTTTGGTAGTGATTTTATTCGCCTATTAGATGCACAATGAGTTGGAGAATCTGATAAACCCCACTTCCGGTAGCCTAGCTGCACGAGAAATGCCTTAAATTGCCGTTTGAAGCTTCAACTTTGGGTTCCCAGTCCACGTTATTTGGGTATCGTAAAAAAAAGTCGTTTAAGATTTGTCATTTTTGGTAGTGATTTTATTCGCCTATTAGATGCACAATGAGTTGGAGAATCTGATAAACCCCACTTCCGGTAGCCTAGCTGCACGAGAAATGCCTTAAATTGCCGTTTGAAGCTTCAACTTTGGGTTCCCAGTTCACGTTATTTGGGTATCGTAAAAAAAAGTCGTTTAAGATTTGTCATTTTTGGTAGTGATTTTATTCGCCTATTAGATGCACAATGAGTTGGAGAATCTGATAAACCCCACTTCCGGTAGCCTAGCTGCAAGAGAAATGCCTTAAATTGCCGTTTGAAGCTTCAACTTTGGGTTCCCAGTTCACGTTATTTGGGTATCGTAAAAAAAAGTCGATTAAGATTTGTCATTTTTGGTAGTGATTTTATTCGCCTATTAGATGCACAATGAGTTGGAGAATCCGATAAACCCCACTTCCGGTAGCCTAGCTGCACGAGAAATGCCTTAAATTGCCGTTTGAAGCTTCAACTTTGGGTTCCCAGTTCACGTTATTTGGGTATCGTAAAAAAAAGTCGTTTAAGATTTGTCATTTTTGGTAGTGATTTTATTCGCCTATTAGATGCACAATGAGTTGGAGAATCTGATAAACCCCACTTCCGGTAGTCTAGCTGCAAGAGAAATGCCTTAAATTGCCGTTTGAAGCTTCAAGTTTGGTTTCCCCAGTTCACGCTATTTGGGTATCGTAAAAAAAAGTCGATTAAGATTTGTCATTTTTGGTAGTGATTTTATTCGCCTATTAGATGCACAATGAGTTGGAGAATCTGATAAACCCCACTTCCGGTAGTCTAGCTGCAAGAGAAATGCCTTAAATTGCCGTTTGAAGCTTCAAGTTTGGGTTCCCAGTTCACGCTATTTGGGTATCGTAAAAAAAAGTCGATTAAGATTTGTCATTTTTGGTAGTGATTTTATTCGCCTATTAGATGCACAATGAGTTGGAGAATCTGATAAACCCCACTTCCGGTAGCCTAGCTGCACGAGAAATGCCTTAAATTGCCGTTTGAAGCTTCAACTTTGGGTTCCCAGTTCACGTTATTTGGGTATCGTAAAAAAAAGTCGATTAAGATTTGTCATTTTTGGTAGTGATTTTATTCGCCTATTAGATGCACAATGAGTTGGAGAATCTGATAAACCCCACTTCCGGTAGCCTAGCTGCAAGAGAAATGCCTTAAATTGCCGTTTGAAGCTTCAACTTTGGGTTCCCAGTTCACGTTATTTGGGTACCGTAAAAAAAAGTCGTTTAAGATTTGTCATTTTTGGTAGTGATTTTATTCGCCTATTAGATGCACAATGAGTTGGAGAATCTGATAAACCCCACTTCCGGTAGTCTAGCTGCAAGAGAAATGCCTTAAATTGCCGTTTGAAGCTTCAAGTTTGGGTTCCCAGTTCACGCTATTTGGGTATCGTAAAAAAAAGTCGATTAAGATTTGTCATTTTTGGTAGTGATTTTATTCGCCTATTAGATGCACAATGAGTTGGAGAATCTGATAAACCCCACTTCCGGTAGCCTAGCTGCACGAGAAATGCCTTAAATTGCCGTTTGAAGCTTCAACTTTGGGTTCCCAGTTCACGTTATTTGGGTATCGTAAAAAAAAGTCGTTTAAGATTTGGCATTTTTGGTAGTGATTTTATTCGCCTATTAGATGCACAATGAGTTGGAGAATCTGATAAACCCCACTTCCGGTAGCCTAGCTGCAAGAGAAATGCCTTAAATTGCCGTTTGAAGCTTCAACTTTGGGTTCCCAGTTCACGTTATTTGGGTATCGTAAAAAAAAGTCGATTAAGATTTGTCATTTTTGGTAGTGATTTTATTCGCCTATTAGATGCACAATGAGTTGGAGAATCCGATAAACCCCACTTCCGGTAGCCTAGCTGCACGAGAAATGCCTTAAATTGCCGTTTGAAGCTTCAACTTTGGGTTCCCAGTTCACGTTATTTGGGTATCGTAAAAAAAAGTCGTTTAAGATTTGTCATTTTTGGTAGTGATTTTATTCGCCTATTAGATGCACAATGAGTTGGAGAATCTGATAAACCCCACTTCCGGTAGCCTAGCTGCAAGAGAAATGCCTTAAATTGCCGTTTGAAGCTTCAACTTTGGGTTCCCAGTTCACGTTATTTGGGTATCGTAAAAAAAAGTCGTTTAAGATTTGTCATTTTTGGTAGTGATTTTATTCGCCTATTAGATGCACAATGAGTTGGAGAATCTGATAAACCCCACTTCCGGTAGTCTAGCTGCAAGAGAAATGCCTTAAATTGCCGTTTGAAGCTTCAAGTTTGGGTTCCCAGTTCACGCTATTTGGGTATCGTAAAAAAAAGTCGATTAAGATTTGTCATTTTTGGTAGTGATTTTATTCGCCTATTAGATGCACAATGAGTTGGAGAATCTGATAAACCCCACTTCCGGTAGCCTAGCTGCACGAGAAATGCCTTAAATTGCCGTTTGAAGCTTCAACTTTGGGTTCCCAGTCCACGTTATTTGGGTATCGTAAAAAAAAGTCGTTTAAGATTTGTCATTTTTGGTAGTGATTTTATTCGCCTATTAGATGCACAATGAGTTGGAGAATCTGATAAACCCCACTTCCGGTAGCCTAGCTGCACGAGAAATGCCTTAAATTGCCGTTTGAAGCTTCAACTTTGGGTTCCCAGTTCACGTTATTTGGGTATCGTAAAAAAAAGTCGTTTAAGATTTGTCATTTTTGGTAGTGATTTTATTCGCCTATTAGATGCACAATGAGTTGGAGAATCTGATAAACCCCACTTCCGGTAGCCTAGCTGCAAGAGAAATGCCTTAAATTGCCGTTTGAAGCTTCAACTTTGGGTTCCCAGTTCACGTTATTTGGGTATCGTAAAAAAAAGTCGATTAAGATTTGTCATTTTTGGTAGTGATTTTATTCGCCTATTAGATGCACAATGAGTTGGAGAATCCGATAAACCCCACTTCCGGTAGCCTAGCTGCACGAGAAATGCCTTAAATTGCCGTTTGAAGCTTCAACTTTGGGTTCCCAGTTCACGTTATTTGGGTATCGTAAAAAAAAGTCGTTTAAGATTTGTCATTTTTGGTAGTGATTTTATTCGCCTATTAGATGCACAATGAGTTGGAGAATCTGATAAACCCCACTTCCGGTAGTCTAGCTGAAAGAGAAATGCCTTAAATTGCCGTTTGAAGCTTCAAGTTTGGTTTCCCCAGTTCACGCTATTTGGGTATCGTAAAAAAAAGTCGATTAAGATTTGTCATTTTTGGTAGTGATTTTATTCGCCTATTAGATGCACAATGAGTTGGAGAATCTGATAAACCCCACTTCCGGTAGTCTAGCTGCAAGAGAAATGCCTTAAATTGCCGTTTGAAGCTTCAAGTTTGGGTTCCCAGTTCACGCTATTTGGGTATCGTAAAAAAAAGTCGATTAAGATTTGTCATTTTTGGTAGTGATTTTATTCGCCTATTAGATGCACAATGAGTTGGAGAATCTGATAAACCCCACTTCCGGTAGCCTAGCTGCACGAGAAATGCCTTAAATTGCCGTTTGAAGCTTCAACTTTGGGTTCCCAGTTCACGTTATTTGGGTATCGTAAAAAAAAGTCGATTAAGATTTGTCATTTTTGGTAGTGATTTTATTCGCCTATTAGATGCACAATGAGTTGGAGAATCTGATAAACCCCACTTCCGGTAGCCTAGCTGCAAGAGAAATGCCTTAAATTGCCGTTTGAAGCTTCAACTTTGGGTTCCCAGTTCACGTTATTTGGGTATCGTAAAAAAAAGTCGTTTAAGATTTGTCATTTTTGGTAGTGATTTTATTCGCCTATTAGATGCACAATGAGTTGGAGAATCTGATAAACCCCACTTCCGGTAGTCTAGCTGCAAGAGAAATGCCTTAAATTGCCGTTTGAAGCTTCAAGTTTGGGTTCCCAGTTCACGCTATTTGGGTATCGTAAAAAAAAGTCGATTAAGATTTGTCATTTTTGGTAGTGATTTTATTCGCCTATTAGATGCACAATGAGTTGGAGAATCTGATAAACCCCACTTCCGGTAGCCTAGCTGCACGAGAAATGCCTTAAATTGCCGTTTGAAGCTTCAACTTTGGGTTCCCAGTTCACGTTATTTGGGTATCGTAAAAAAAAGTCGTTTAACATTTGTCATTTTTGGTAGTGATTTTATTCGCCTATTAGATGCACAATGAGTTGGAGAATCTGATAAACCCCACTTCCGGTAGCCTAGCTGCAAGAGAAATGCCTTAAATTGCCGTTTGAAGCTTCAACTTTGGGTTCCCAGTTCACGTTATTTGGGTATCGTAAAAAAAAGTCGATTAAGATTTGTCATTTTTGGTAGTGATTTTATTCGCCTATTAGATGCACAATGAGTTGGAGAATCCGATAAACCCCACTTCCGGTAGCCTAGCTGCACGAGAAATGCCTTAAATTGCCGTTTGAAGCTTCAACTTTGGGTTCCCAGTTCACGTTATTTGGGTATCGTAAAAAAAAGTCGTTTAAGATTTGTCATTTTTGGTAGTGATTTTATTCGCCTATTAGATGCACAATGAGTTGGAGAATCTGATAAACCCCACTTCCGGTAGTCTAGCTGCAAGAGAAATGCCTTAAATTGCCGTTTGAAGCTTCAAGTTTGGTTTCCCCAGTTCACGCTATTTGGGTATCGTAAAAAAAAGTCGATTAAGATTTGTCATTTTTGGTAGTGATTTTATTCGCCTATTAGATGCACAATGAGTTGGAGAATCTGATAAACCCCACTTCCGGTAGTCTAGCTGCAAGAGAAATGCCTTAAATTGCCGTTTGAAGCTTCAACTTTGGGTTCCCAGTTCACGTTATTTGGGTATCGTAAAAAAAAGTCGATTAAGATTTGTCATTTTTGGTAGTGATTTTATTCGCCTATTAGATGCACAATGAGTTGGAGAATCCGATAAACCCCACTTCCGGTAGCCTAGCTGCACGAGAAATGCCTTAAATTGCCGTTTGAAGCTTCAACTTTGGGTTCCCAGTTCACGTTATTTGGGTATCGTAAAAAAAAGTCGTTTAAGATTTGTCATTTTTGGTAGTGATTTTATTCGCCTATTAGATGCACAATGAGTTGGAGAATCTGATAAACCCCACTTCCGGTAGTCTAGCTGCAAGAGAAATGCCTTAAATTGCCGTTTGAAGCTTCAAGTTTGGGTTCCCAGTTCACGCTATTTGGGTATCGTAAAAAAAAGTCGATTAAGATTTGTCATTTTTGGTAGTGATTTTATTCGCCTATTAGATGCACAATGAGTTGGAGAATCTGATAAACCCCACTTCCGGTAGTCTAGCTGCAAGAGAAATGCCTTAAATTGCCGTTTGAAGCTTCAAGTTTGGGTTCCCAGTTCACGCTATTTGGGTATCGTAAAAAAAAGTCGATTAAGATTTGTCATTTTTGGTAGTGATTTTATTCGCCTATTAGATGCACAATGAGTTGGAGAATCCGATAAACCCCACTTCCGGTAGCCTAGCTGCACGAGAAATGCCTTAAATTGCCGTTTGAAGCTTCAACTTTGGGTTCCCAGTTCACGTTATTTGGGTATCGTAAAAAAAAGTCGTTTAAGATTTGTCATTTTTGGTAGTGATTTTATTCGCCTATTAGATGCACAATGAGTTGGAGAATCTGATAAACCCCACTTCCGGTAGCCTAGCTGCAAGAGAAATGCCTTAAATTGCCGTTTGAAGCTTCAACTTTGGGTTCCCAGTTCACGTTATTTGGGTATCGTAAAAAAAAGTCGCTTAAGATTTGTCATTTTTGGTAGTGATTTTATTCGCCTATTAGATGCACAATGAGTTGGAGAATCCGATAAACCCCACTTCCGGTAGCCTAGCTGCACGAGAAATGCCTTAAATTGCCGTTTGAAGCTTCAACTTTGGGTTCCCAGTTCACGTTATTTGGGTATCGTAAAAAAAAGTCGTTTAAGATTTGTCATTTTTGGTAGTGATTTTATTCGCCTATTAGATGCACAATGAGTTGGAGAATCTGATAAAACCCACTTCCGGTAGTCTAGCTGCAAGAGAAATGCCTTAAATTGCCGTTTGAAGCTTCAAGTTTGGGTTCCCAGTTCACGCTATTTGGGTATCGTAAAAAAAAGTCGATTAAGATTTGTCATTTTTGGTAGTGATTTTATTCGCCTATTAGATGCACAATGAGTTGGAGAATCTGATAAACCCCACTTCCGGTAGCCTAGCTGCAAGAGAAATGCCTTAAATTGCCGTTTGAAGCTTCAAGTTTGGGTTCCCAGTTCACGTTATTTGGGTATCGTAAAAAAAAGTCAATTAAGATTTGTCATTTTTGGTAGTGATTTTATTCGCCTATTAGATGCACAATGAGTTGGAGAATCCGATAAACCCCACTTCCGGTAGCCTAGCTGCACGAGAAATGCCTTAAATTGCCGTTTGAAGCTTCAACTTTGGGTTCCCAGTTCACGTTATTTGGGTATCGTAAAAAAAAGTCGTTTAAGATTTGTCATTTTTGGTAGTGATTTTATTCGCCTATTAGATGCACAATGAGTTGGAGAATCTGATAAACCCCACTTCCGGTAGCCTAGCTGCAAGAGAAATGCCTTAAATTGCCGTTTGAAGCTTCAACTTTGGGTTCCCAGTTCACGTTATTTGGGTATCGTAAAAAAAAGTCGATTAAGATTTGTCATTTTTGGTAGTGATTTTATTCGCCTATTAGATGCACAATGAGTTGGAGAATCCGATAAACCCCACTTCCGGTAGCCTAGCTGCACGAGAAATGCCTTAAATTGCCGTTTGAAGCTTCAACTTTGGGTTCCCAGTTCACGTTATTTGGGTATCGTAAAAAAAAGTCGTTTAAGATTTGTCATTTTTGGTAGTGATTTTATTCGCCTATTAGATGCACAATGAGTTGGAGAATCTGATAAACCCCACTTCCGGTAGTCTAGCTGCAAGAGAAATGCCTTAAATTGCCGTTTGAAGCTTCAAGTTTGGTTTCCCCAGTTCACGCTATTTGGGTATCGTAAAAAAAAGTCGATTAAGATTTGTCATTTTTGGTAGTGATTTTATTCGCCTATTAGATGCACAATGAGTTGGAGAATCTGATAAACCCCACTTCCGGTAGTCTAGCTGCAAGAGAAATGCCTTAAATTGCCGTTTGAAGCTTCAAGTTTGGGTTCCCAGTTCACGCTATTTGGGTATCGTAAAAAAAAGTCGATTAAGATTTGTCATTTTTGGTAGTGATTTTATTCGCCTATTAGATGCACAATGAGTTGGAGAATCTGATAAACCCCACTTCCGGTAGCCTAGCTGCACGAGAAATGCCTTAAATTGCCGTTTGAAGCTTCAACTTTGGGTTCCCAGTTCACGTTATTTGGGTATCGTAAAAAAAAGTCGATTAAGATTTGTCATTTTTGGTAGTGATTTTATTCGCCTATTAGATGCACAATGAGTTGGAGAATCTGATAAACCCCACTTCCGGTAGCCTAGCTGCAAGAGAAATGCCTTAAATTGCCGTTTGAAGCTTCAACTTTGGGTTCCCAGTTCACGTTATTTGGGTATCGTAAAAAAAAGTCGTTTAAGATTTGTCATTTTTGGTAGTGATTTTATTCGCCTATTAGATGCACAATGAGTTGGAGAATCTGATAAACCCCACTTCCGGTAGTCTAGCTGCAAGAGAAATGCCTTAAATTGCCGTTTGAAGCTTCAAGTTTGGGTTCCCAGTTCACGCTATTTGGGTATCGTAAAAAAAAGTCGATTAAGATTTGTCATTTTTGGTAGTGATTTTATTCGCCTATTAGATGCACAATGAGTTGGAGAATCTGATAAACCCCACTTCCGGTAGCCTAGCTGCACGAGAAATGCCTTAAATTGCCGTTTGAAGCTTCAACTTTGGGTTCCCAGTTCACGTTATTTGGGTATCGTAAAAAAAAGTCGTTTAACATTTGTCATTTTTGGTAGTGATTTTATTCGCCTATTAGATGCACAATGAGTTGGAGAATCTGATAAACCCCACTTCCGGTAGTCTAGCTGCAAGAGAATCCTTAAATTGCCGTTTGAAGCTTCAAGTTTGGGTTCCCAGTTCACGCTATTTGGGTATCGTAAAAAAAAGTCGATTAAGATTTGTCATTTTTGGTAGTGATTTTATTCGCCTATTAGATGCACAATGAGTTGGAGAATCTGATAAACCCCACTTCCGGTAGCCTAGCTGCACGAGAAATGCCTTAAATTGCCGTTTGAAGCTTCAACTTTGGGTTCCCAGTCCACGTTATTTGGGTATCGTAAAAAAAAGTCGTTTAAGATTTGTCATTTTTGGTAGTGATTTTATTCGCCTATTAGATGCACAATGAGTTGGAGAATCTGATAAACCCCACTTCCGGTAGCCTAGCTGCACGAGAAATGCCTTAAATTGCCGTTTGAAGCTTCAACTTTGGGTTCCCAGTTCACGTTATTTGGGTATCGTAAAAAAAAGTCGTTTAAGATTTGTCATTTTTGGTAGTGATTTTATTCGCCTATTAGATGCACAATGAGTTGGAGAATCTGATAAACCCCACTTCCGGTAGCCTAGCTGCAAGAGAAATGCCTTAAATTGCCGTTTGAAGCTTCAACTTTGGGTTCCCAGTTCACGTTATTTGGGTATCGTAAAAAAAAGTCGATTAAGATTTGTCATTTTTGGTAGTGATTTTATTCGCCTATTAGATGCACAATGAGTTGGAGAATCCGATAAACCCCACTTCCGGTAGCCTAGCTGCACGAGAAATGCCTTAAATTGCCGTTTGAAGCTTCAACTTTGGGTTCCCAGTTCACGTTATTTGGGTATCGTAAAAAAAAGTCGTTTAAGATTTGTCATTTTTGGTAGTGATTTTATTCGCCTATTAGATGCACAATGAGTTGGAGAATCTGATAAACCCCACTTCCGGTAGTCTAGCTGCAAGAGAAATGCCTTAAATTGCCGTTTGAAGCTTCAAGTTTGGTTTCCCCAGTTCACGCTATTTGGGTATCGTAAAAAAAAGTCGATTAAGATTTGTCATTTTTGGTAGTGATTTTATTCGCCTATTAGATGCACAATGAGTTGGAGAATCTGATAAACCCCACTTCCGGTAGTCTAGCTGCAAGAGAAATGCCTTAAATTGCCGTTTGAAGCTTCAAGTTTGGGTTCCCAGTTCACGCTATTTGGGTATCGTAAAAAAAAGTCGATTAAGATTTGTCATTTTTGGTAGTGATTTTATTCGCCTATTAGATGCACAATGAGTTGGAGAATCTGATAAACCCCACTTCCGGTAGCCTAGCTGCACGAGAAATGCCTTAAATTGCCGTTTGAAGCTTCAACTTTGGGTTCCCAGTTCACGTTATTTGGGTATCGTAAAAAAAAGTCGATTAAGATTTGTCATTTTTGGTAGTGATTTTATTCGCCTATTAGATGCACAATGAGTTGGAGAATCTGATAAACCCCACTTCCGGTAGCCTAGCTGCAAGAGAAATGCCTTAAATTGCCGTTTGAAGCTTCAACTTTGGGTTCCCAGTTCACGTTATTTGGGTATCGTAAAAAAAAGTCGTTTAAGATTTGTCATTTTTGGTAGTGATTTTATTCGCCTATTAGATGCACAATGAGTTGGAGAATCTGATAAACCCCACTTCCGGTAGTCTAGCTGCAAGAGAAATGCCTTAAATTGCCGTTTGAAGCTTCAAGTTTGGGTTCCCAGTTCACGCTATTTGGGTATCGTAAAAAAAAGTCGATTAAGATTTGTCATTTTTGGTAGTGATTTTATTCGCCTATTAGATGCACAATGAGTTGGAGAATCTGATAAACCCCACTTCCGGTAGCCTAGCTGCACGAGAAATGCCTTAAATTGCCGTTTGAAGCTTCAACTTTGGGTTCCCAGTTCACGTTATTTGGGTATCGTAAAAAAAAGTCGTTTAACATTTGTCATTTTTGGTAGTGATTTTATTCGCCTATTAGATGCACAATGAGTTGGAGAATCTGATAAACCCCACTTCCGGTAGCCTAGCTGCAAGAGAAATGCCTTAAATTGCCGTTTGAAGCTTCAACTTTGGGTTCCCAGTTCACGTTATTTGGGTATCGTAAAAAAAAGTCGATTAAGATTTGTCATTTTTGGTAGTGATTTTATTCGCCTATTAGATGCACAATGAGTTGGAGAATCCGATAAACCCCACTTCCGGTAGCCTAGCTGCACGAGAAATGCCTTAAATTGCCGTTTGAAGCTTCAACTTTGGGTTCCCAGTTCACGTTATTTGGGTATCGTAAAAAAAAGTCGTTTAAGATTTGTCATTTTTGGTAGTGATTTTATTCGCCTATTAGATGCACAATGAGTTGGAGAATCTGATAAACCCCACTTCCGGTAGTCTAGCTGCAAGAGAAATGCCTTAAATTGCCGTTTGAAGCTTCAAGTTTGGGTTCCCAGTTCACGCTATTTGGGTATCGTAAAAAAAAGTCGATTAAGATTTGTCATTTTTGGTAGTGATTTTATTCGCCTATTAGATGCACAATGAGTTGGAGAATCTGATAAACCCCACTTCCGGTAGTCTAGCTGCAAGAGAAATGCCTTAAATTGCCGTTTGAAGCTTCAAGTTTGGGTTCCCAGTTCACGCTATTTGGGTATCGTAAAAAAAAGTCGATTAAGATTTGTCATTTTTGGTAGTGATTTTATTCGCCTATTAGATGCACAATGAGTTGGAGAATCCGATAAACCCCACTTCCGGTAGCCTAGCTGCACGAGAAATGCCTTAAATTGCCGTTTGAAGCTTCAACTTTGGGTTCCCAGTTCACGTTATTTGGGTATCGTAAAAAAAAGTCGTTTAAGATTTGTCATTTTTGGTAGTGATTTTATTCGCCTATTAGATGCACAATGAGTTGGAGAATCTGATAAACCCCACTTCCGGTAGCCTAGCTGCAAGAGAAATGCCTTAAATTGCCGTTTGAAGCTTCAACTTTGGGTTCCCAGTTCACGTTATTTGGGTATCGTAAAAAAAAGTCGCTTAAGATTTGTCATTTTTGGTAGTGATTTTATTCGCCTATTAGATGCACAATGAGTTGGAGAATCCGATAAACCCCACTTCCGGTAGCCTAGCTGCACGAGAAATGCCTTAAATTGCCGTTTGAAGCTTCAACTTTGGGTTCCCAGTTCACGTTATTTGGGTATCGTAAAAAAAAGTCGTTTAAGATTTGTCATTTTTGGTAGTGATTTTATTCGCCTATTAGATGCACAATGAGTTGGAGAATCTGATAAACCCCACTTCCGGTAGCCTAGCTGCAAGAGAAATGCCTTAAATTGCCGTTTGAAGCTTCAACTTTGGGTTCCCAGTTCACGTTATTTGGGTATCGTAAAAAAAAGTCGATTAAGATTTGTCATTTTTGGTAGTGATTTTATTCGCCTATTAGATGCACAATGAGTTGGAGAATCCGATAAACCCCACTTCCGGTAGCCTAGCTGCACGAGAAATGCCTTAAATTGCCGTTTGAAGCTTCAACTTTGGGTTCCCAGTTCACGTTATTTGGGTATCGTAAAAAAAAGTCGTTTAAGATTTGTCATTTTTGGTAGTGATTTTATTCGCCTATTAGATGCACAATGAGTTGGAGAATCTGATAAAACCCACTTCCGGTAGTCTAGCTGCAAGAGAAATGCCTTAAATTGCCGTTTGAAGCTTCAAGTTTGGGTTCCCAGTTCACGTTATTTGGGTATCGTAAAAAAAAGTCAATTAAGATTTGTCATTTTTGGTAGTGATTTTATTCGCCTATTAGATGCACAATGAGTTGGAGAATCCGATAAACCCCACTTCCGGTAGCCTAGCTGCACGAGAAATGCCTTAAATTGCCGTTTGAAGCTACAACTTTGGGTTCCCAGTTCACGTTATTTGGGTATCGTAAAAAAAAGTCGTTTAAGATTTGTCATTTTTGGTAGTGATTTTATTCGCCTATTAGATGCACAATGAGTTGGAGAATCTGATAAACCCCACTTCCGGTAGCCTAGCTGCAAGAGAAATGCCTTAAATTGCCGTTTGAAGCTTCAACTTTGGGTTCCCAGTTCACGTTATTTGGGTATCGTAAAAAAAAGTCGATTAAGATTTGTCATTTTTGGTAGTGATTTTATTCGCCTATTAGATGCACAATGAGTTGGAGAATCCGATAAACCCCACTTCCGGTAGCCTAGCTGCACGAGAAATGCCTTAAATTGCCGTTTGAAGCTTCAACTTTGGGTTCCCAGTTCACGTTATTTGGGTATCGTAAAAAAAAGTCGTTTAAGATTTGTCATTTTTGTTAGTGATTTTATTCGCCTATTAGATGCACAATGAGTTGGAGAATCTGATAAAACCCACTTCCGGTAGCCTAGCTGCACGAGAAATGCCTTAAATTGCCGTTTGAAGCTTCAACTTTGGGTTCCCAGTTCACGCTATTTGGGTATCGTAAAAAAAAGTCGATTAAGATTTGTCATTTTTGGTAGTGATTTTATTCGCCTATTAGATGCACAATGAGTTGGAGAATCTGATAAACCCCACTTCCGGTAGCCTAGCTGCAAGAGAAATGCCTTAAATTGCCGTTTGAAGCTTCAACTTTGGGTTCCCAGTTCACGTTATTTGGGTATCGTAAAAAAAAGTCAATTAAGATTTGTCATTTTTGGTAGTGATTTTATTCGCCTATTAGATGCACAATGAGTTGGAGAATCCGATAAACCCCACTTCCGGTAGCCTAGCTGCACGAGAAATGCCTTAAATTGCCGTTTGAAGCTTCAACTTTGGGTTCCCAGTTCACGTTATTTGGGTATCGTAAAAAAAAGTCGTTTAAGATTTGTCATTTTTGGTAGTGATTTTATTCGCCTATTAGATGCACAATGAGTTGGAGAATCTGATAAACCCCACTTCCGGTAGCCTTGCTGCAAGAGAAATGCCTTAAATTGCCGTTTGAAGCTTCAACTTTGGGTTCCCAGTTCACGTTATTTGGGTATCGTAAAAAAAAGTCGTTTAAGATTTGTCATTTTTGGTAGTGATTTTATTCGCCTATTAGATGCACAATGAGTTGGAGAATCTGATAAAACCCACTTCCGGTAGTCTAGCTGCAAGAGAAATGCCTTAAATTGCCGTTTGAAGCTTCAAGTTTGGGTTCCCAGTTCACGTTATTTGGGTATCGTAAAAAAAGTCAATTAAGATTTGTCATTTTTGGTAGTGATTTTATTCGCCTATTAGATGCACAATGAGTTGGAGAATCCGATAAACCCCACTTCCGGTAGCCTAGCTGCACGAGAAATGCCTTAAATTGCCGTTTGAAGCTACAACTTTGGGTTCCCAGTTCACGTTATTTGGGTATCGTAAAAAAAAGTCGTTTAAGATTTGTCATTTTTGGTAGTGATTTTATTCGCCTATTAGATGCACAATGAGTTGGAGAATCTGATAAACCCCACTTCCGGTAGCCTAGCTGCAAGAGAAATGCCTTAAATTGCCGTTTGAAGCTTCAACTTTGGGTTCCCAGTTCACGTTATTTGGGTATCGTAAAAAAAAGTCGATTAAGATTTGTCATTTTTGGTAGTGATTTTATTCGCCTATTAGATGCACAATGAGTTGGAGAATCCGATAAACCCCACTTCCGGTAGCCTAGCTGCACGAGAAATGCCTTAAATTGCCGTTTGAAGCTTCAACTTTGGGTTCCCAGTTCACGTTATTTGGGTATCGTAAAAAAAAGTCGTTTAAGATTTGTCATTTTTGTTAGTGATTTTATTCGCCTATTAGATGCACAATGAGTTGGAGAATCTGATAAAACCCACTTCCGGTAGTCTAGCTGCAAGAGAAATGCCTTAAATTGCCGTTTGAAGCTTCAAGTTTGGGTTCCCAGTTCACGCTATTTGGGTATCGTAAAAAAAAGTCGATTAAGATTTGTCATTTTTGGTAGTGATTTTATTCGCCTATTAGATGCACAATGAGTTGGAGAATCTGATAAACCCCACTTCCGGTAGCCTAGCTGCAAGAGAAATGCCTTAAATTGCCGTTTGAAGCTTCAAGTTTGGGTTCCCAGTTCACGTTATTTGGGTATCGTAAAAAAAAGTCGATTAAGATTTGTCATTTTTGGTAGTGATTTTATTCGCCTATTAGATGCACAATGAGTTGGAGAATCCGATAAACCCCACTTCCGGTAGCCTAGCTGCACGAGAAATGCCTTAAATTGCCGTTTGAAGCTTCAACTTTGGGTTCCCAGTTCACGTTATTTGGGTATCGTAAAAAAAAGTCGTTTAAGATTTGTCATTTTTGGTAGTGATTTTATTCGCCTATTAGATGCACAATGAGTTGGAGAATCTGATAAACCCCACTTCCGGTAGTCTAGCTGCAAGAGAAATGCCTTAAATTGCCGTTTGAAGCTTCAAGTTTGGGTTCCCAGTTCACGCTATTTGGGTATCGTAAAAAAAAGTCGATTAAGATTTGTCATTTTTGGTAGTGATTTTATTCGCCTATTAGATGCACAATGAGTTGGAGAATCCGATAAACCCCACTTCCGGTAGCCTAGTTGCACGAGAAATGCCTTAAATTGCCGTTTGAAGCTTCAACTTTGGGTTCCCAGTTCACGTTATTTGGGTATCGTAAAAAAAAGTCGATTAAGATTTGTCATTTTTGGTAGTGATTTTATTCGCCTATTAGATGCACAATGAGTTGGAGAATCTGATAAACCCCACTTCCGGTAGCCTAGCTGCACGAGAAATGCCTTAAATTGCCGTTTGAAGCTTCAACTTTGGGTTCCCAGTTCACGTTATTTGGGTATCGTAAAAAAAAGTCGATTAAGATTTGTCATTTTTGGTAGTGATTTTATTCGCCTATTAGATGCACAATGAGTTGGAGAATCCGATAAACCCCACTTCCGGTAGCCTAGCTGCACGAGAAATGCCTTAAATTGCCGTTTGAAGCTTCAACTTTGGGTTCCCAGTTCACGTTATTTGGGTATCGTAAAAAAAAGTCGTTTAAGATTTGTCATTTTTGGTAGTGATTTTATTCGCCTATTAGATGCACAATGAGTTGGAGAATCTGATAAACCCCACTTCCGGTAGTCTAGCTGCAAGAGAAATGCCTTAAATTGCCGTTTGAAGCTTCAAGTTTGGGTTCCCAGTTCACGCTATTTGGGTATCGTAAAAAAAAGTCGATTAAGATTTGTCATTTTTGGTAGTGATTTTATTCGCCTATTAGATGCACAATGAGTTGGAGAATCCGATAAACCCCACTTCCGGTAGCCTAGCTGCACGAGAAATGCCTTAAATTGCCGTTTAAACTTCAACTTTGGGTTCCCAGTTCACGTTATTTGGGTATCGTAAAAAAAAGTCGTTTAAGATTTGTCATTTTTGGTAGTGATTTTATTCGCCTATTAGATGCACAATGAGTTGGAGAATCTGATAAACCCCACTTCCGGTAGCCTAGCTGCAAGAGAAATGCCTTAAATTGCCGTTTGAAGCTTCAACTTTGGGTTCCCAGTTCACGTTATTTGGGTATCGTAAAAAAAAGTCGATTAAGATTTGTCATTTTTGGTAGTGATTTTATTCGCCTATTAGATGCACAATGAGTTGGAGAATCCGATAAACCCCACTTCCGGTAGCCTAGCTGCACGAGAAATGCCTTAAATTGCCGTTTGAAGCTTCAACTTTGGGTTCCCAGTTCACGTTATTTGGGTATCGTAAAAAAAAGTCGTTTAAGATTTGTCATTTTTGGTAGTGATTTTATTCGCCTATTAGATGCACAATGAGTTGGAGAATCTGATAAAACCCACTTCCGGTAGTCTAGCTGCAAGAGAAATGCCTTAAATTGCCGTTTGAAGCTTCAAGTTTGGGTTCCCAGTTCACGCTATTTGGGTATCGTAAAAAAAAGTCGATTAAGATTTGTCATTTTTGGTAGTGATTTTATTCGCCTATTAGATGCACAATGAGTTGGAGAATCTGATAAACCCCACTTCCGGTAGCCTAGCTGCAAGAGAAATGCCTTAAATTGCCGTTTGAAGCTTCAAGTTTGGGTTCCCAGTTCACGTTATTTGGGTATCGTAAAAAAAAGTCGATTAAGATTTGTCATTTTTGGTAGTGATTTTATTCGCCTATTAGATGCACAATGAGTTGGAGAATCCGATAAACCCCACTTCCGGTAGCCTAGCTGCACGAGAAATGCCTTAAATTGCCGTTTGAAGCTTCAACTTTGGGTTCCCAGTTCACGTTATTTGGGTATCGTAAAAAAAAGTCGTTTAAGATTTGTCATTTTTGGTAGTGATTTTATTCGCCTATTAGATGCACAATGAGTTGGAGAATCTGATAAACCCCACATCCGGTAGTCTAGCTGCAAGAGAAATGCCTTAAATTGCCGTTTGAAGCTTCAAGTTTGGGTTCCCAGTTCACGCTATTTGGGTATCGTAAAAAAAAGTCGATTAAGATTTGTCATTTTTGGTAGTGATTTTATTCGCCTATTAGATGCACAATGAGTTGGAGAATCTGATAAACCCCACTTCCGGTAGCCTAGCTGCACGAGAAATGCCTTAAATTGCCGTTTGAAGCTTCAACTTTGGGTTCCCAGTTCACGTTATTTGGGTATCGTAAAAAAAAGTCGATTAAGATTTGTCATTTTTGGTAGTGATTTTATTCGCCTATTAGATGCACAATGAGTTGGAGAATCCGATAAACCCCACTTCCGGTAGCCTAGCTGCACGAGAAATGCCTTAAATTGCCGTTTGAAGCTTCAACTTTGGGTTCCCAGTTCACGTTATTTGGGTATCGTAAAAAAAAGTCGTTTAAGTTTTGTCATTTTTGGTAGTGATTTTATTCGCCTATTAGATGCACAATGAGTTGGAGAATCTGATAAACCCCACTTCCGGTAGTCTAGCTGCAAGAGAAATGCCTTAAATTGCCGTTTGAAGCTTCAAGTTTGGGTTCCCAGTTCACGTTATTTGGGTATCGTAAAAAAAAGTCGTTTAAGATTTGTCATTTTTGGTAGTGATTTTATTCGCCTATTAGATGCACAATGTGTTGGAGAATCTGATAAACCCCACTTCCGGTAGCCTAGCTGCAAGAGAAATGCCTTAAATTGCCGTTTGAAGCTTCAACTTTGGGTTCCCAGTTCACGTTATTTGGGTACCGTAAAAAAAAGTCGATTAAGATTTGTCATTTTTGGTAGTGATTTTATTCGCCTATTAGATGCACAATGAGTTGGAGAATCCGATAAACCCCACTTCCGGTAGCCTAGCTGCACGAGAAATGCCTTAAATTGCCGTTTGAAGCTTCATCTTTGGGTTCCCAGTTCACGTTATTTGGGTATCGTAAAAAAAAGTCGTTTAAGATTTGTCATTTTTGGTAGTGATTTTATTCGCCTATTAGATGCACAATGAGTTGGAGAATCTGATAAACCCCACTTCCGGTAGTCTAGCTGCAAGAGAAATGCCTTAAATTGCCGTTTGAAGCTTCAAGTTTGGGTTCCCAGTTCACGCTATTTGGGTATCGTAAAAAAAAGTCGATTAAGATTTGTCATTTTTGGTAGTGATTTTATTCGCCTATTAGATGCACAATGAGTTGGAGAATCTGATAAACCCCACTTCCGGTAGCCTAGCTGCACGAGAAATGCCTTAAATTGCCGTTTGAAGCTTCAACTTTGGGTTCCCAGTTCACGTTATTTGGGTATCGTAAAAAAAAGTCGATTAAGATTTGTCATTTTTGGTAGTGATTTTATTCGCCTATTAGATGCACAATGAGTTGGAGAATCTGATAAACCCCACTTCCGGTAGCCTAGCTGCAAGAGAAATGCCTTAAATTGCCGTTTGAAGCTTCAACTTTGGGTTCCCAGTTCACGTTATTTGGGTATCGTAAAAAAAAGTCGTTTAAGATTTGTCATTTTTGGTAGTGATTTTATTCGCCTATTAGATGCACAATGAGTTGGAGAATCTGATAAACCCCACTTCCGGTAGTCTAGCTGCAAGAGAAATGCCTTAAATTGCCGTTTGAAGCTTCAAGTTTGGGTTCCCAGTTCACGTTATTTGGGTATCGTAAAAAAAAGTCGATTAAGATTTGTCATTTTTGGTAGTGATTTTATTCGCCTATTAGATGCACAATGAGTTGGAGAATCTGATAAACCCCACTTCCGGTAGCCTAGCTGCACGAGAAATGCCTTAAATTGCCGTTTGAAGCTTCAACTTTGGGTTCCCAGTTCACGTTATTTGGGTATCGTAAAAAAAAGTCGTTTAAGATTTGTCATTTTTGGTAGTGATTTTATTCGCCTATTAGATGCACAATGAGTTGGAGAATCTGATAAACCCCACTTCCGGTAGCCTAGCTGCAAGAGAAATGCCTTAAATTGCCGTTTGAAGCTTCAACTTTGGGTTCCCAGTTCAGGTTATTTGGGTATCGTAAAAAAAAGTCGATTAAGATTTGTCATTTTTGGTAGTGATTTTATTCGCCTATTAGATGCACAATGAGTTGGAGAATCCGATAAACCCCACTTCCGGTAGCCTAGCTGCACGAGAAATGCCTTAAATTGCCGTTTGAAGCTTCAACTTTGGGTTCCCAGTTCACGTTATTTGGGTATCGTAAAAAAAAGTCGTTTAAGATTTGTCATTTTTGGTAGTGATTTTATTCGCCTATTAGATGCACAATGAGTTGGAGAATCTGATAAACCCCACTTCCGGTAGTCTAGCTGCAAGAGAAATGCCTTAAATTGCCGTTTGAAGCTTCAAGTTTGGGTTCCCAGTTCACGCTATTTGGGTATCGTAAAAAAAAGTCGATTAAGATTTGTCATTTTTGGTAGTGATTTTATTCGCCTATTAGATGCACAATGAGTTGGAGAATCTGATAAACTCCACTTCCGGTAGCCTAGCTGCACGAGAAATGCCTTAAATTGCCGTTTGAAGCTTCAACTTTGGGTTCCCAGTTCACGTTATTTGGGTATCGTAAAAAAAAGTCGATTAAGATTTGTCATTTTTGGTAGTGATTTTATTCGCCTATTAGATGCACAATGAGTTGGAGAATCCGATAAACCCCACTTCCGGTAGCCTAGCTGCACGAGAAATGCCTTAAATTGCCGTTTGAAGCTTCAACTTTGGGTTCCCAGTTCACGCTATTTGGGTATCGTAAAAAAAAGTCGATTAAGATTTGTCATTTTTGGTAGTGATTTTATTCGCCTATTAGATGCACAATGAGTTGGAGAATCTGATAAACCCCACTTCCGGTAGCCTAGCTGCAAGAGAAATGCCTTAAATTGCCGTTTGAAGCTTCAACTTTGGGTTCCCAGTTCACGTTATTTGGGTATCGTAAAAAAAAGTCGTTTAAGATTTGCCATTTTTGGTAGTGATTTTATTCGCCTATTAGATGCACAATGAGTTGGAGAATCTGATAAACCCCACTTCCGGTAGTCTAGCTGCAAGAGAAATGCCTTAAATTGCCGTTTGAAGCTTCAAGTTTGGGTTCCCAGTTCACGCTATTTGGGTATCGTAAAAAAAAGTCGATTAAGATTTGTCATTTTTGGTAGTGATTTTATTCGCCTATTAGATGCACAATGAGTTGGAGAATCTGATAAACCCCACTTCCGGTAGCCTAGCTGCAAGAGAAATGCCTTAAATTGCCGTTTGAAGCTTCAACTTTGGGTTCCCAGTTCACGTTATTTGGGTATCGTAAAAAAAAGTCGTTTAAGATTTGCCATTTTTGGTAGTGATTTTATTCGCCTATTAGATGCACAATGAGTTGGAGAATCTGATAAACCCCACTTCCGGTAGTCTAGCTGCAAGAGAAATGCCTTAAATTGCCGTTTGAAGCTTCAAGTTTGGGTTCCCAGTTCACGTTATTTGGGTATCGTAAAAAAAAGTCGTTTAAGATTTGTCATTTTTGGTAGTGATTTTATTCGCCTATTAGATGCACAATGAGTTGGAGAATCTGATAAACCCCACTTCCGGTAGCCTAGCTGCACGAGAAATGCCTTAAATTGCCGTTTGAAGCTTCAACTTTGGGTTCCCAGTTCACGTTATTTGGGTATCGTAAAAAAAAGTCGATTAAGATTTGTCATTTTTGGTAGTGATTTTATTCGCCTATTAGATGCACAATGAGTTGGAGAATCCGATAAACCCCACTTCCGGTAGCCTAGCTGCACGAGAAATGCCTTAAATTGCCGTTTGAAGCTTCAACTTTGGGTTCCCAGTTCACGTTATTTGGGTATCGTAAAAAAAAGTCGTTTAAGATTTGTCATTTTTGGTAGTGATTTTATTCGCCTATTAGATGCACAATGAGTTGGAGAATCTGATAAACCCCACTTCCGGTAGCCTAGCTGCAAGAGAAATGCCTTAAATTGCCGTTTGAAGCTTCAACTTTGGGTTCCCAGTTCACGTTATTTGGGTATCGTAAAAAAAAGTCGATTAAGATTTGTCATTTTTGGTAGTGATTTTATTCGCCTATTAGATGCACAATGAGTTGGAGAATCCGATAAACCCCACTTCCGGTAGCCTAGCTGCACGAGAAATGCCTTAAATTGCCGTTTGAAGCTTCAACTTTGGGTTCCCAGTTCACGTTATTTGGGTATCGTAAAAAAAAGTCGTTTAAGATTTGTCATTTTTGGTAGTGATTTTATTCGCCTATTAGATGCACAATGAGTTGGAGAATCTGATAAACCCCACTTCCGGTAGTCTAGCTGCAAGAGAAATGCCTTAAATTGCCGTTTGAAGCTTCAAGTTTGGGTTCCCAGTTCACGCTATTTGGGTATCGTAAAAAAAAGTCGATTAAGATTTGTCATTTTTGGTAGTGATTTTATTCGCCTATTAGATGCACAATGAGTTGGAGAATCTGATAAACCCCACTTCCGGTAGTCTAGCTGCAAGAGAAATGCCTTAAATTGCCGTTTGAAGCTTCAAGTTTGGGTTCCCAGTTCACGCTATTTGGGTATCGTAAAAAAAAGTCGATTAAGATTTGTCATTTTTGGTAGTGATTTTATTCGCCTATTAGATGCACAATGAGTTGGAGAATCTGATAAACCCCACTTCCGGTAGCCTAGCTGCACGAGAAATGCCTTAAATTGCCGTTTGAAGCTTCAACTTTGGGTTCCCAGTTCACGTTATTTGGGTATCGTAAAAAAAAGTCGATTAAGATTTGTCATTTTTGGTAGTGATTTTATTCGCCTATTAGATGCACAATGAGTTGGAGAATCTGATAAACCCCACTTCCGGTAGCCTAGCTGCAAGAGAAATGCCTTAAATTGCCGTTTGAAGCTTCAACTTTGGGTTCCCAGTTCACGTTATTTGGGTATCGTAAAAAAAAGTCGTTTAAGATTTGTCATTTTTGGTAGTGATTTTATTCGCCTATTAGATGCACAATGAGTTGGAGAATCTGATAAACCCCACTTCCGGTAGTCTAGCTGCAAGAGAAATGCCTTAAATTGCCGTTTGAAGCTTCAAGTTTGGGTTCCCAGTTCACGCTATTTGGGTATCGTAAAAAAAAGTCGATTAAGATTTGTCATTTTTGGTAGTGATTTTATTCGCCTATTAGATGCACAATGAGTTGGAGAATCCGATAAACCCCACTTCCGGTAGCCTAGCTGCACGAGAAATGCCTTAAATTGCCGTTTGAAGCTTCAACTTTGGGTTCCCAGTTCACGTTATTTGGGTATCGTAAAAAAAAGTCGTTTAAGATTTGTCATTTTTGGTAGTGATTTTATTCGCCTATTAGATGCACAATGAGTTGGAGAATCTGATAAACCCCACTTCCGGTAGCCTAGCTGCAAGAGAAATGCCTTAAATTGCCGTTTGAAGCTTCAACTTTGGGTTCCCAGTTCACGTTATTTGGGTATCGTAAAAAAAAGACGATTAAGATTTGTCATTTTTGGTAGTGATTTTATTCGCCTATTAGATGCACAATGAGTTGGAGAATCCGATAAACCCCACTTCCGGTAGCCTAGCTGCACGAGAAATGCCTTAAATTGCCGTTTGAAGCTTCAACTTTGGGTTCCCAGTTCACGTTATTTGGGTATCGTAAAAAAAAGTCGTTTAAGATTTGTCATTTTTGGTAGTGATTTTATTCGCCTATTAGATGCACAATGAGTTGGAGAATCTGATAAACCCCACTTCCGGTAGTCTAGCTGCAAGAGAAATGCCTTAAATTGCCGTTTGAAGCTTCAAGTTTGGGTTCCCAGTTCACGCTATTTGGGTATCGTAAAAAAAAGTCGATTAAGATTTGTCATTTTTGGTAGTGATTTTATTCGCCTATTAGATGCACAATGAGTTGGAGAATCTGATAAACCCCACTTCCGGTAGTCTAGCTGCAAGAGAAATGCCTTAAATTGCCGTTTGAAGCTTCAAGTTTGGGTTCCCAGTTCACGCTATTTGGGTATCGTAAAAAAAAGTCGATTAAGATTTGTCATTTTTGGTAGTGATTTTATTCGCCTATTAGATGCACAATGAGTTGGAGAATCCGATAAACCCCACTTCCGGTAGCCTAGCTGCACGAGAAATGCCTTAAATTGCCGTTTGAAGCTTCAACTTTGGGTTCCCAGTTCACGTTATTTGGGTATCGTAAAAAAAAGTCGTTTAAGATTTGTCATTTTTGGTAGTGATTTTATTCGCCTATTAGATGCACAATGAGTTGGAGAATCTGATAAACCCCACTTCCGGTAGTCTAGCTGCAAGAGAAATGCCTTAAATTGCCATTTGAAGCTTCAAGTTTGGGTTCCCAGTTCACGCTATTTGGGTATCGTAAAAAAAAGTCGATTAAGATTTGTCATTTTTGGTAGTGATTTTATTCGCCTATTAGATGCACAATGAGTTGGAGAATCTGATAAACCCCACTTCCGGTAGCCTAGCTGCAAGAGAAATGCCTTAAATTGCCGTTTGAAGCTTCAACTTTGGGTTCCCAGTTCACGTTATTTGGGTATCGTAAAAAAAAGTCGATTAAGATTTGTCATTTTTGGTAGTGATTTTATTCGCCTATTAGATGCACAATGAGTTGCAGAATCCGATAAACCCCACTTCCGGTAGCCTAGCTGCACGAGAAATGCCTTAAATTGCCGTTTGAAGCTTCAACTTTGGGTTCCCAGTTCACGTTATTTGGGTATCGTAAAAAAAAGTCGTTTAAGATTTGTCATTTTTGGTAGTGATTTTATTCGCCTATTAGATGCACAATGAGTTGGAGAATCTGATAAACCCCACTTCCGGTAGTCTAGCTGCAAGAGAAATGCCTTAAATTGCCGTTTGAAGCTTCAAGTTTGGGTTCCCAGTTCACGCTATTTGGGTATCGTAAAAAAAAGTCGATTAAGATTTGTCATTTTTGGTAGTGATTTTATTCGCCTATTAGATGCACAATGAATTGGAGAATCTGATAAACCCCACTTCCGGTAGCCTAGCTGCAGTAGAAATGCCTTAAATTGCCGTTTGAAGCTTCAACTTTGGGTTCCCAGTTCACGTTATTTGGGTATCGTAAAAAAAGTCGATTAAGATTTGTCATTTTTGGTAGTGATTTTATTCGCCTATTAGATGCACAATGAGTTGGAGAATCTGATAAACCCCACTTCCGGTAGCCTAGCTGCAAGAGAAATGCCTTAAATTGCCGTTTGAAGCTTCAACTTTGGGTTCCCAGTTCACGTTATTTGGGTATCGTAAAAAAAAGTCGTTTAAGATTTGTCATTTTTGGTAGTGATTTTATTCGCCTATTAGATGCACAATGAGTTGGAGAATCTGATAAACCCACTTCCGGTAGTCTAGCTGCAAGAGAAATGCCTTAAATTGCCGTTTGAAGCTTCAAGTTTGGGTTCCCAGTTCACGCTATTTGGGTATCGTAAAAAAAAGTCGATTAAGATTTGTCATTTTTGGTAGTGATTTTATTCGCCTATTAGATGCACAATGAGTTGGAGAATCTGATAAACCCCACTTCCGGTAGCCTAGCTGCACGAGAAATGCCTTAAATTGCCGTTTGAAGCTTCAACTTTGGGTTCCCAGTTCACGTTATTTGAGTATCGTAAAAAAAAGTCGTTTAAGATTTGTCATTTTTGGTAGTGATTTTATTCGCCTATTAGATGCACAATGAGTTGGAGAATCTGATAAACCCCACTTCCGGTAGCCTAGCTGCAAGAGAAATGCCTTAAATTGCCGTTTGAAGCTTCAACTTTGGGTTCCCTGTTCACGTTATTTGGGTATCGTAAAAAAAAGTCGATTAAGATTTGTCATTTTTGGTAGTGATTTTATTCGCCTATTAGATGCACAATGAGTTGGAGAATCCGATAAACCCCACTTCCGGTAGCCTAGCTGCACGAGAAATGCCTTAAATTGCCGTTTGAAGCTTCAACTTTGGGTTCCCAGTTCACGCTATTTGGGTATCGTAAAAAAAAGTCGTTTAAGATTTGTCATTTTTGGTAGTGATTTTATTCGCCTATTAGATGCACAATGAGTTGGAGAATCTGATAAACCCACTTCCGGTAGTCTAGCTGCAAGAGAAATGCCTTAAATTGCCGGTCGAAGCTTCAAGTTTTGGGTTCCCAGTTCACGCTATTTGGGTATCGTAAAAAAAAGTCGATTAAGATTTGTCATTTTTGGTAGTGATTTTATTCGCCTATTAGATGCACAATGAGTTGGAGAATCTGATAAACCCCACTTCCGGTAGCCTAGCTGCACGAGAAATGCCTTAAATTGCCGTTTGAAGCTTCAACTTTTGGGTTCCCAGTTCACGTTATTTGGGTATCGTAAAAAAAAGTCGATTAAGATTTGTCATTTTTGGTAGTGATTTTATTCGCCTATTAGATGCACAATGAGTTGGAGAATCCGATAAACCCCACTTCCGGTAGCCTAGCTGCACGAGAAATGCCTTAAATTGCCGTTTGAAGCTTCAACTTTGGGTTCCCAGTTCACGTTATTTGGGTATCGTAAAAAAAAGTCGATTAAGATTTGTCATTTTTGGTAGTGATTTTATTCGCCTATTAGATGCACAATGAGTTGGAGAATCCGATAAACCCCACTTCCGGTAGCTTAGCTGCACGAGAAATGCCTTAAATTGCCGTTTGAAGCTTCAACTTTGGGTTCCCAGTTCACGTTATTTGGGTATCGTAAAAAAAAGTCGTTTAAGATTTGTCATTTTTGGTAGTGATTTTATTCGCCTATTAGATGCACAATGAGTTGGAGAATCTGATAAACCCCACTTCCGGTAGTCTAGCTGCAAGAGAAATGCCTTAAATTGCCGTTTGAAGCTTCAAGTTTGGGTTCCCAGTTCACGCTATTTGGGTATCGTAAAAAAAAGTCGATTAAGATTTGTCATTTTTGGTAGTGATTTTATTCGCCTATTAGATGCACAATGAGTTGGAGAATCTGATAAACCCCACTTCCGGTAGTCTAGCTGCAAGAGAAATGCCTTAAATTGCCGTTTGAAGCTTCAACGTTTGGGTTCCCAGTTCACGTTATTTGGGTATCGTAAAAAAAAGTCGATTAAGATTTGTCATTTTTGGTAGTGATTTTATTCGCCTATTAGATGCACAATGAGTTGGAGAATCTGATAAACCCCACTTCCGGTAGCCTAGCTGCAAGAGAAATGCCTTAAATTGCCGTTTGAAGCTTCAACTTTGGGTTCCCAGTTCACGTTATTTGGGTATCGTAAAAAAAAGTCGATTAAGATTTGTCATTTTTGGTAGTGATTTTATTCGCCTATTAGATGCACAATGAGTTGGAGAATCTGATAAACCCCACTTCCGGTAGCCTAGCTGCAAGAGAAATGCCTTAAATTGCCGTTTGAAGCTTCAACTTTGGGTTCCCAGTTCTCGTTATTTGGGTATCGTAAAAAAAAGTCGATTAAGATTTGTCATTTTTGGTAGTGATTTTATTCGCCTATTAGATGCACAATGAGTTGGAGAATCTGATAAACCCCACTTCCGGTAGTCTAGCTGCAAGAGAAATGCCTTAAATTGCCGTTTGAAGCTTCAACTTTGGGTTCCCAGTTCTCGTTATTTGGGTATCGTAAAAAAAAGTCGATTAAGATTTGTCATTTTTGGTAGTGATTTTATTCGCCTATTAGATGCACAATGAGTTGGAGAATCTGATAAACCCCACTTCCGGTAGCCTAGCTGCAAGAGAAATGCCTTAAATTGCCGTTTGAAGCTTCAACTTTGGGTTCCCAGTTCACGTTATTTGGGTATCGTAAAAAAAAGTCGATTAAGATTTGTCATTTTTGGTAGTGATTTTATTCGCCTATTAGATGCACAATGAGTTGGAGAATCTGATAAACCCCACTTCCGGTAGTCTAGCTGCAAGAGAAATGCCTTAAATTGCCGTTTGAAGCTTCAACTTTGGGTTCCCAGTTCTCGTTATTTGGGTATCGTAAAAAAAAGTCGATTAAGATTTGTCATTTTTGGTAGTGATTTTATTCGCCTATTAGATGCACAATGAGTTGGAGAATCTGATAAACCCCACTTCCGGTAGTCTAGCTGCAAGAGAAATGCCTTAAATTGCCGTTTGAAGCTTCAACTTTGGGTTCCCAGTTCTCGTTATTTGGGTATCGTAAAAAAAAGTCGATTAAGATTTGTCATTTTTGGTAGTGATTTTATTCGCCTATTAGATGCACAATGAGTTGGAGAATCTGATAAACCCCACTTCCGGTAGTCTAGCTGCAAGAGAAATGCCTTAAATTGCCGTTTGAAGCTTCAACTTTGGGTTCCCAGTTCTCGTTATTTGGGTATCGTAAAAAAAAGTCGATTAAGATTTGTCATTTTTGGTAGTGATTTTATTCGCCTATTAGATGCACAATGAGTTGGAGAATCTGATAAACCCCACTTCCGGTAGCCTAGCTGCAAGAGAAATGCCTTAAATTGCCGTTTGAAGCTTCAACTTTGGGTTCCCAGTTCTCGTTATTTGGGTATCGTAAAAAAAAGTCGATTAAGATTTGTCATTTTTGGTAGTGATTTTATTCGCCTATTAGATGCACAATGAGTTGGAGAATCTGATAAACCCCACTTCCGGTAGTCTAGCTGCAAGAGAAATGCCTTAAATTGCCGTTTGAAGCTTCAACTTTGGGTTCCCAGTTCTCGTTATTTGGGTATCGTAAAAAAAAGTCGATTAAGATTTGTCATTTTTGGTAGTGATTTTATTCGCCTATTAGATGCACAATGAGTTGGAGAATCTGATAAACCCCACTTCCGGTAGCCTAGCTGCAAGAGAAATGCCTTAAATTGCCGTTTGAAGCTTCAACTTTGGGTTCCCAGTTCACGTTATTTGGGTATCGTAAAAAAAAGTCGATTAAGATTTGTCATTTTTGGTAGTGATTTTATTCGCCTATTAGATGCACAATGAGTTGGAGAATCTGATAAACCCCACTTCCGGTAGCCTAGCTGCAAGAGAAATGCCTTAAATTGCCGTTTGAAGCTTCAACTTTGGGTTCCCAGTTCTCGTTATTTGGGTATCGTAAAAAAAAGTCGATTAAGATTTGTCATTTTTGGTAGTGATTTTATTCGCCTATTAGATGCACAATGAGTTGGAGAATCTGATAAACCCCACTTCCGGTAGTCTAGCTGCAAGAGAAATGCCTTAAATTGCCGTTTGAAGCTTCAACTTTGGGTTCCCAGTTCTCGTTATTTGGGTATCGTAAAAAAAAGTCGATTAAGATTTGTCATTTTTTGGTAGTGATTTTATTCGCCTATTAGATGCACAATGAGTTGGAGAATCTGATAAACCCCACTTCCGGTAGCCTAGCTGCAAGAGAAATGCCTTAAATTGCCGTTTGAAGCTTCAACTTTGGGTTCCCAGTTCACGTTATTTGGGTATCGTAAAAAAAAGTCGATTAAGATTTGTCATTTTTGGTAGTGATTTTATTCGCCTATTAGATGCACAATGAGTTGGAGAATCTGATAAACCCCACTTCCGGTAGCCTAGCTGCAAGAGAAATGCCTTAAATTGCCGTTTGAAGCTTCAACTTTGGGTTCCCAGTTCTCGTTATTTGGGTATCGTAAAAAAAAGTCGATTAAGATTTGTCATTTTTGGTAGTGATTTTATTCGCCTATTAGATGCACAATGAGTTGGAGAATCTGATAAACCCCACTTCCGGTAGTCTAGCTGCAAGAGAAATGCCTTAAATTGCCGTTTGAAGCTTCAACTTTGGGTTCCCAGTTCTCGTTATTTGGGTATCGTAAAAAAAAGTCGATTAAGATTTGTCATTTTTGGTAGTGATTTTATTCGCCTATTAGATGCACAATGAGTTGGAGAATCTGATAAACCCCACTTCCGGTAGCCTAGCTGCAAGAGAAATGCCTTAAATTGCCGTTTGAAGCTTCAACTTTGGGTTCCCAGTTCTCGTTATTTGGGTATCGTAAAAAAAAGTCGATTAAGATTTGTCATTTTTGGTAGTGATTTTATTCGCCTATTAGATGCACAATGAGTTGGAGAATCTGATAAACCCCACTTCCGGTAGTCTAGCTGCAAGAGAAATGCCTTAAATTGCCGTTTGAAGCTTCAACTTTGGGTTCCCAGTTCTCGCTATTTGGGTATCGTAAAAAAAAGTCGATTAAGATTTGTCATTTTTGGTAGTGATTTTATTCGCCTATTAGATGCACAATGAGTTGGAGAATCTGATAAACCCCACTTCCGGTAGCCTAGCTGCAAGAGAAATGCCTTAAATTGCCGTTTGAAGCTTCAACTTTGGGTTCCCAGTTCACGTTATTTGGGTATCGTAAAAAAAAGTCGATTAAGATTTGTCATTTTTGGTAGTGATTTTATTCGCCTATTAGATGCACAATGAGTTGGAGAATCTGATAAACCCCACTTCCGGTAGTCTAGCTGCAAGAGAAATGCCTTAAATTGCCGTTTGAAGCTTCAACTTTGGGTTCCCAGTTCTCGTTATTTGGGTATCGTAAAAAAAAGTCGATTAAGATTTGTCATTTTTGGTAGTGATTTTATTCGCCTATTAGATGCACAATGAGTTGGAGAATCTGATAAACCCCACTTCCGGTAGCCTAGCTGCAAGAGAAATGCCTTAAATTGCCGTTTGAAGCTTCAACTTTGGGTTCCCAGTTCACGTTATTTGGGTATCGTAAAAAAAAGTCGATTAAGATTTGTCATTTTTGGTAGTGATTTTATTCGCCTATTAGATGCACAATGAGTTGGAGAATCTGATAAACCCCACTTCCGGTAGCCTAGCTGCAAGAGAAATGCCTTAAATTGCCGTTTGAAGCTTCAACTTTGGGTTCCCAGTTCTCGTTATTTGGGTATCGTAAAAAAAAGTCGATTAAGATTTGTCATTTTTGGTAGTGATTTTATTCGCCTATTAGATGCACAATGAGTTGGAGAATCTGATAAACCCCACTTCCGGTAGTCTAGCTGCAAGAGAAATGCCTTAAATTGCCGTTTGAAGCTTCAACTTTGGGTTCCCAGTTCTCGTTATTTGGGTATCGTAAAAAAAAGTCGATTAAGATTTGTCATTTTTGGTAGTGATTTTATTCGCCTATTAGATGCACAATGAGTTGGAGAATCTGATAAACCCCACTTCCGGTAGCCTAGCTGCAAGAGAAATGCCTTAAATTGCCGTTTGAAGCTTCAACTTTGGGTTCCCAGTTCTCGTTATTTGGGTATCGTAAAAAAAAGTCGATTAAGATTTGTCATTTTTGGTAGTGATTTTATTCGCCTATTAGATGCACAATGAGTTGGAGAATCTGATAAACCCCACTTCCGGTAGCCTAGCTGCAAGAGAAATGCCTTAAATTGCCGTTTGAAGCTTCAACTTTGGGTTCCCAGTTTTCGTTATTTGGGTATCGTAAAAAAAAAGTCGATTAAGATTTGTCATTTTTGGTAGTGATTTTATTCGCCTATTAGATGCACAATGAGTTGGAGAATCTGATAAACCCCACTTCCGGTAGCCTAGCTGCAAGAGAAATGCCTTAAATTGCCGTTTGAAGCTTCAACTTTGGGTTCCCAGTTCACGTTATTTGGGTATCGTAAAAAAAGTCGATTAAGATTTGTCATTTTTGGTAGTGATTTTATTCGCCTATTAGATGCACAATGAGTTGGAGAATCTGATAAACCCCACTTCCGGTAGCCTAGCTGCAAGAGAAATGCCTTAAATTGCCGTTTGAAGCTTCAACTTTGGGTTCCCAGTTCTCGTTATTTGGGTATCGTAAAAAAAAGTCGATTAAGATTTGTCATTTTTGGTAGTGATTTTATTCGCCTATTAGATGCACAATGAGTTGGAGAATCTGATAAACCCCACTTCCGGTAGCCTAGCTGCAAGAGAAATGCCTTAAATTGCCGTTTGAAGCTTCAACTTTGGGTTCCCAGTTCTCGTTATTTGGGTATCGTAAAAAAAAGTCGATTAAGATTTGTCATTTTTGGTAGTGATTTTATTCGCCTATTAGATGCACAATGAGTTGGAGAATCTGATAAACCCCACTTCCGGTAGCCTAGCTGCAAGAGAAATGCCTTAAATTGCCGTTTGAAGCTTCAACTTTGGGTTCCCAGTTCTCGTTATTTGGGTATCGTAAAAAAAAGTCGATTAAGATTTGTCATTTTTGGTAGTGATTTTATTCGCCTATTAGATGCACAATGAGTTGGAGAATCTGATAAACCCCACTTCCGGTAGCCTAGCTGCAAGAGAAATGCCTTAAATTGCCGTTTGAAGCTTCAACTTTGGGTTCCCAGTTCACGTTATTTGGGTATCGTAAAAAAAAGTCGATTAAGATTTGTCATTTTTGGTAGTGATTTTATTCGCCTATTAGATGCACAATGAGTTGGAGAATCTGATAAACCCCACTTCCGGTAGCCTAGCTGCAAGAGAAATGCCTTAAATTGCCGTTTGAAGCTTCAACTTTGGGTTCCCAGTTCTCGTTATTTGGGTATCGTAAAAAAAGTCGATTAAGATTTGTCATTTTTGGTAGTGATTTTATTCGCCTATTAGATGCACAATGAGTTGGAGAATCTGATAAACCCCACTTCCGGTAGTCTAGCTGCAAGAGAAATGCCTTAAATTGCCGTTTGAAGCTTCAACTTTGGGTTCCCAGTTCACGTATTTGGGTATCGTAAAAAAAAGTCGATTAAGATTTGTCATTTTGGTAGTGATTTTATTCGCCTATTAGATGCACAATGAGTTGGAGAATCTGATAAACCCCACTTCCGGTAGCCTAGCTGCAAGAGAAATGCCTTAAATTGCCGTTTGAAGCTTCAACTTTGGGTTCCCAGTTCACGTTATTTGGGTATCGTAAAAAAAAGTCGATTAAGATTTGTCATTTTTGGTAGTGATTTTATTCGCCTATTAGATGCACAATGAGTTGGAGAATCTGATAAACCCCACTTCCGGTAGCCTAGCTGCAAGAGAAATGCCTTAAATTGCCGTTTGAAGCTTCAACTTTGGGTTCCCAGTTCTCGTTATTTGGGTATCGTAAAAAAAAGTCGATTAAGATTTGTCATTTTTGGTAGTGATTTTATTCGCCTATTAGATGCACAATGAGTTGGAGAATCTGATAAACCCCACTTCCGGTAGTCTAGCTGCAAGAGAAATGCCTTAAATTGCCGTTTGAAGCTTCAACTTTGGGTTCCCAGTTCTCGTTATTTGGGTATCGTAAAAAAAAGTCGATTAAGATTTGTCATTTTTGGTAGTGATTTTATTCGCCTATTAGATGCACAATGAGTTGGAGAATCTGATAAACCCCACTTCCGGTAGCCTAGCTGCAAGAGAAATGCCTTAAATTGCCGTTTGAAGCTTCAACTTTGGGTTCCCAGTTCTCGTTATTTGGGTATCGTAAAAAAAAGTCGATTAAGATTTGTCATTTTTGGTAGTGATTTTATTCGCCTATTAGATGCACAATGAGTTGGAGAATCTGATAAACCCCACTTCCGGTAGTCTAGCTGCAAGAGAAATGCCTTAAATTGCCGTTTGAAGCTTCAACTTTGGGTTCCCAGTTCTCGTTATTTGGGTATCGTAAAAAAAAGTCGATTAAGATTTGTCATTTTTGGTAGTGATTTTATTCGCCTATTAGATGCACAATGAGTTGGAGAATCTGATAAACCCCACTTCCGGTAGTCTAGCTGCAAGAGAAATGCCTTAAATTGCCGTTTGAAGCTTCAACTTTGGGTTCCCAGTTCTCGTTATTTGGGTATCGTAAAAAAAAGTCGATTAAGATTTGTCATTTTTGGTAGTGATTTTATTCGCCTATTAGATGCACAATGAGTTGGAGAATCTGATAAACCCCACTTCCGGTAGCCTAGCTGCAAGAGAAATGCCTTAAATTGCCGTTTGAAGCTTCAACTTTGGGTTCCCAGTTCTCGTTATTTGGGTATCGTAAAAAAAAGTCGATTAAGATTTGTCATTTTTGGTAGTGATTTTATTCGCCTATTAGATGCACAATGAGTTGGAGAATCTGATAAACCCCACTTCCGGTAGTCTAGCTGCAAGAGAAATGCCTTAAATTGCCGTTTGAAGCTTCAACTTTGGGTTCCCAGTTCTCGTTATTTGGGTATCGTAAAAAAAAGTCGATTAAGATTTGTCATTTTTGGTAGTGATTTTATTCGCCTATTAGATGCACAATGAGTTGGAGAATCTGATAAACCCCACTTCCGGTAGCCTAGCTGCAAGAGAAATGCCTTAAATTGCCGTTTGAAGCTTCAACTTTGGGTTCCCAGTTCTCGTTATTTGGGTATCGTAAAAAAAAGTCGATTAAGATTTGTCATTTTTGGTAGTGATTTTATTCGCCTATTAGATGCACAATGAGTTGGAGAATCTGATAAACCCCACTTCCGGTAGCCTAGCTGCAAGAGAAATGCCTTAAATTGCCGTTTGAAGCTTCAACTTTGGGTTCCCAGTTCTCGTTATTTGGGTATCGTAAAAAAAAGTCGATTAAGATTTGTCATTTTTGGTAGTGATTTTATTCGCCTATTAGATGCACAATGAGTTGGAGAATCTGATAAACCCCACTTCCGGTAGCCTAGCTGCAAGAGAAATGCCTTAAATTGCCGTTTGAAGCTTCAACTTTGGGTTCCCAGTTCTCGTTATTTGGGTATCGTAAAAAAAAGTCGATTAAGATTTGTCATTTTTGGTAGTGATTTTATTCGCCTATTAGATGCACAATGAGTTGGAGAATCTGATAAACCCCACTTCCGGTAGCCTAGCTGCAAGAGAAATGCCTTAAATTGCCGTTTGAAGCTTCAACTTTGGGTTCCCAGTTCTCGTTATTTGGGTATCGTAAAAAAAAGTCGATTAAGATTTGTCATTTTTGGTAGTGATTTTATTCGCCTATTAGATGCACAATGAGTTGGAGAATCTGATAAACCCCACTTCCGGTAGCCTAGCTGCAAGAGAAATGCCTTAAATTGCCGTTTGAAGCTTCAACTTTGGGTTCCCAGTTCTCGTTATTTGGGTATCGTAAAAAAAAGTCGATTAAGATTTGTCATTTTTGGTAGTGATTTTATTCGCCTATTAGATGCACAATGAGTTGGAGAATCTGATAAACCCCACTTCCGGTAGCCTAGCTGCAAGAGAAATGCCTTAAATTGCCGTTTGAAGCTTCAACTTTGGGTTCCCAGTTCACGTTATTTGGGTATCGTAAAAAAAAGTCGATTAAGATTTGTCATTTTTGGTAGTGATTTTATTCGCCTATTAGATGCACAATGAGTTGGAGAATCTGATAAACCCCACTTCCGGTAGCCTAGCTGCAAGAGAAATGCCTTAAATTGCCGTTTGAAGCTTCAACTTTGGGTTCCCAGTTCTCGTTATTTGGGTATCGTAAAAAAAAGTCGATTAAGATTTGTCATTTTTGGTAGTGATTTTATTCGCCTATTAGATGCACAATGAGTTGGAGAATCTGATAAACCCCACTTCCGGTAGTCTAGCTGCAAGAGAAATGCCTTAAATTGCCGTTTGAAGCTTCAACTTTGGGTTCCCAGTTCTCGTTATTTGGGTATCGTAAAAAAAAGTCGATTAAGATTTGTCATTTTTGGTAGTGATTTTATTCGCCTATTAGATGCACAATGAGTTGGAGAATCTGATAAACCCCACTTCCGGTAGCCTAGCTGCAAGAGAAATGCCTTAAATTGCCGTTTGAAGCTTCAACTTTGGGTTCCCAGTTCTCGTTATTTGGGTATCGTAAAAAAAAGTCGATTAAGATTTGTCATTTTTGGTAGTGATTTTATTCGCCTATTAGATGCACAATGAGTTGGAGAATCTGATAAACCCCACTTCCGGTAGCCTAGCTGCAAGAGAAATGCCTTAAATTGCCGTTTGAAGCTTCAACTTTGGGTTCCCAGTTCTCGTTATTTGGGTATCGTAAAAAAAAGTCGATTAAGATTTGTCATTTTTGGTAGTGATTTTATTCGCCTATTAGATGCACAATGAGTTGGAGAATCTGATAAACCCCACTTCCGGTAGTCTAGCTGCAAGAGAAATGCCTTAAATTGCCGTTTGAAGCTTCAACTTTGGGTTCCCAGTTCTCGTTATTTGGGTATCGTAAAAAAAAGTCGATTAAGATTTGTCATTTTTGGTAGTGATTTTATTCGCCTATTAGATGCACAATGAGTTGGAGAATCTGATAAACCCCACTTCCGGTAGCCTAGCTGCAAGAGAAATGCCTTAAATTGCCGTTTGAAGCTTCAACTTTGGGTTCCCAGTTCTCGTTATTTGGGTATCGTAAAAAAAAGTCGATTAAGATTTGTCATTTTTGGTAGTGATTTTATTCGCCTATTAGATGCACAATGAGTTGGAGAATCTGATAAACCCCACTTCCGGTAGCCTAGCTGCAAGAGAAATGCCTTAAATTGCCGTTTGAAGCTTCAACTTTGGGTTCCCAGTTCACGTTATTTGGGTATCGTAAAAAAAAGTCGATTAAGATTTGTCATTTTTGGTAGTGATTTTATTCGCCTATTAGATGCACAATGAGTTGGAGAATCTGATAAACCCCACTTCCGGTAGCTAGCTGCAAGAGAAATGCCTTAAATTGCCGTTTGAAGCTTCAACTTTGGGTTCCCAGTTCTCGTTATTTGGGTATCGTAAAAAAAAGTCGATTAAGATTTGTCATTTTTGGTAGTGATTTTATTCGCCTATTAGATGCACAATGAGTTGGAGAATCTGATAAACCCCACTTCCGGTAGTCTAGCTGCAAGAGAAATGCCTTAAATTGCCGTTTGAAGCTTCAACTTTGGGTTCCCAGTTCTCGTTATTTGGGTATCGTAAAAAAAAGTCGATTAAGATTTGTCATTTTTGGTAGTGATTTTATTCGCCTATTAGATGCACAATGAGTTGGAGAATCTGATAAACCCCACTTCCGGTAGTCTAGCTGCAAGAGAAATGCCTTAAATTGCCGTTTGAAGCTTCAACTTTGGGTTCCCAGTTCTCGTTATTTGGGTATCGTAAAAAAAGTCGATTAAGATTTGTCATTTTTGGTAGTGATTTTATTCGCCTATTAGATGCACAATGAGTTGGAGAATCTGATAAACCCCACTTCCGGTAGCCTAGCTGCAAGAGAAATGCCTTAAATTGCCGTTTGAAGCTTCAACTTTGGGTTCCCAGTTCACGTTATTTGGGTATCGTAAAAAAAAGTCGATTAAGATTTGTCATTTTTGGTAGTGATTTTATTCGCCTATTAGATGCACAATGAGTTGGAGAATCTGATAAACCCCACTTCCGGTAGCCTAGCTGCAAGAGAAATGCCTTAAATTGCCGTTTGAAGCTTCAACTTTGGGTTCCCAGTTCACGTTATTTGGGTATCGTAAAAAAAAGTCGATTAAGATTTGTCATTTTTGGTAGTGATTTTATTCGCCTATTAGATGCACAATGAGTTGGAGAATCTGATAAACCCCACTTCCGGTAGTCTAGCTGCAAGAGAAATGCCTTAAATTGCCGTTTGAAGCTTCAACTTTGGGTTCCAGTTCTCGTTATTTGGGTATCGTAAAAAAAAGTCGATTAAGATTTGTCATTTTTGGTAGTGATTTTATTCGCCTATTAGATGCACAATGAGTTGGAGAATCTGATAAACCCCACTTCCGGTAGCTAGCTGCAAGAGAAATGCCTTAAATTGCCGTTTGAAGCTTCAACTTTGGGTTCCCAGTTCTCGTTATTTGGGTATCGTAAAAAAAAGTCGATTAAGATTTGTCATTTTTGGTAGTGATTTTATTCGCCTATTAGATGCACAATGAGTTGGAGAATCTGATAAACCCCACTTCCGGTAGCCTAGCTGCAAGAGAAATGCCTTAAATTGCCGTTTGAAGCTTCAACTTTGGGTTCCCAGTTCACGTTATTTGGGTATCGTAAAAAAAAGTCGATTAAGATTTGTCATTTTTGGTAGTGATTTTATTCGCCTATTAGATGCACAATGAGTTGGAGAATCTGATAAACCCCACTTCCGGTAGCCTAGCTGCAAGAGAAATGCTTAAATTGCCGTTTGAAGCTTCAACTTTGGGTTCCCAGTTCTCGTTATTTGGGTATCGTAAAAAAAAGTCGATTAAGATTTGTCATTTTTGGTAGTGATTTTATTCGCCTATTAGATGCACAATGAGTTGGAGAATCTGATAAACCCCACTTCCGGTAGTCTAGCTGCAAGAGAAATGCCTTAAATTGCCGTTTGAAGCTTCAACTTTGGGTTCCCAGTTCTCGTTATTGGGTATCGTAAAAAAAAGTCGATTAAGATTTGTCATTTTTGGTAGTGATTTTATTCGCCTATTAGATGCACAATGAGTTGGAGAATCTGATAAACCCCACTTCCGGTAGCCTAGCTGCAAGAGAAATGCCTTAAATTGCCGTTTGAAGCTTCAACTTTGGGTTCCCAGTTCACGTTATTTGGGTATCGTAAAAAAAAGTCGATTAAGATTTGTCATTTTTGGTAGTGATTTTATTCGCCTATTAGATGCACAATGAGTTGGAGAATCTGATAAACCCCACTTCCGGTAGCCTAGCTGCAAGAGAAATGCCTTAAATTGCCGTTTGAAGCTTCAACTTTGGGTTCCCAGTTCTCGTTATTTGGGTATCGTAAAAAAAAGTCGATTAAGATTTGTCATTTTTGGTAGTGATTTTATTCGCCTATTAGATGCACAATGAGTTGGAGAATCTGATAAACCCCACTTCCGGTAGTCTAGCTGCAAGAGAAATGCCTTAAATTGCCGTTTGAAGCTTCAACTTTGGGTTCCCAGTTCACGTTATTTGGGTATCGTAAAAAAAAGTCGATTAAGATTTGTCATTTTTGGTAGTGATTTTATTCGCCTATTAGATGCACAATGAGTTGGAGAATCTGATAAACCCCACTTCCGGTAGCCTAGCTGCAAGAGAAATGCCTTAAATTGCCGTTTGAAGCTTCAACTTTGGGTTCCCAGTTCACGTTATTTGGGTATCGTAAAAAAAAGTCGATTAAGATTTGTCATTTTTGGTAGTGATTTTATTCGCCTATTAGATGCACAATGAGTTGGAGAATCTGATAAACCCCACTTCCGGTAGCCTAGCTGCAAGAGAAATGCCTTTAATTGCCGTTTGAAGCTTCAACTTTGGGTTCCCAGTTCTCGTTATTTGGGTATCGTAAAAAAAGTCGATTAAGATTTGTCATTTTTGGTAGTGATTTTATTCGCCTATTAGATGCACAATGAGTTGGAGAATCTGATAAACC
>CAWVQA010000135.1:10000-75000 GCA_963932145.1 Acanthosepion lycidas
TTACAAGTGAGGAAATCAAGTGGTATGGTAGATCAATGTGTGTGCATGTATGTGTGTGAAGCACACACTAATGAAACATGTGACTGTTAACTGATTGCATGCAATAGCAGTAATTTTAAAAACATAGTGAACAAAACAAGGGTTATAGAACTTTTGTTGCAGTTTCGTATATAGAAAAATCATTGTTGACGTGTTGTCCTGGTAACGTGTCTCTCAGCTGTTGATCGAAGCTGGTCTGGTTCGCTGACTGTCCTTCATTCACTGTGTTGTTGCAGATCTGGTTGCTGATGAGCTGTTTTTTTTTAATGTACTCTGTAATCCAAGCCCTTATTCATTTACAGGTCAACTGTGCAGATGTAGTAGAGGGCACATCATGTCATATCCAGTCAGGTTCCAGAAACCACATTTAATTTGGAGACATGTTTGTATAGAATTGAAAAAAAAGTGTTTATATCTACTGAATTTAGTAAGATTTATTTTTAGGCATCTCTTACTTGTTTCTACTTCACTTATTGGCCATAAAATATAGAAGTTTATATCCTATACTACCAATTTAATAATATTATAAATTATTATAGAAAGGCATTGAAAATCAAGAAAAAAGGCAGTTGGCAAGAATTTTGGGAAACATTACTGACGAAAGAGACATTAATCTATCAACACACTCCTATTATCTGATACTTGAAGTAGTCAGTGCTCTCCACTTGGTTTGGTCAGAAGTGAACAACTTGATGCTAATCCAGTTCATTCATTTGTTTGTGGTTTTCTCAGGTGGTTGCTTTCAGCTGGCTTTGCTTTTATCTTTCATTAATGTTATAACCTAGAGAAGGTTACTGAATAGAATAATCAAACAAAGGTTGCTAATGAACAATAATACTTGGGACAAGAACAACACATGCAAGATTCGTCAGCTGCGCATAAAAGTCAACTGCTAGAAGTGAGTCGAGTGAATTCCACAATGAATCTTCAACTGCAGACCAACATACAGTATTTACTACTGTATTTATGTGAATGGGGACATATCCATTATTATTCTTGGAATGCAAGCTGAGTAGGTGGGAGAATGACCAACAATTCTATCATTAATTTACAGATTCCCTTTAAAATGAAACATAGATTATGAGGTGCCATGTTTCTCTGGCATAGAGGAAGGTGAAGTGGAAATTGTAAAATTGGATCTTTGTTTTTAGAAAAAACTTTTTGTCTACTGGAACCACAATGTCAACTTGCAAGTTTACTTCTAATTCATAATTACTAGATCTGTTTTTAGATTGTGTGATATGTTTGAATCTCAGTTCCAGAGAGGCGGCTTCTGATTTATTCATTTACCATTGGTTTGTATGGTCAAATAAGTCCTATGCTTAACTCCCATTGGATCTCTCTTTCCACCCATTCAAGCTTATTCCCCCCCCAGAGGATTTTTTTCTCTATTCTCTCGAGTATCTTCTGATTTATGCATTTACTATTGGTTTGTATAAGTCATTTGCACAGTTCCCAGTAGATCCAACTGATTCAAGCATTTTTTTCAGAATATTGTAAAATTATAATTTAAAAAAAATTTTTTTAACAAATTCTGATATTAAAATATATTTTATAGGATATAATATCTGATTCATTTTAAAAGATGAAAGTAAAATAATAACCAAAAAGCACATTTTCTGCAATAGAAAATGTGCTTTTTGGTTATCAATAATATCTTCTTCCAGCCTGCTTAATGAGTTAGATCATTCAAACCAAGTGAAAGCTAAAATTTTGAATACTGACTTTAGCCTGATATTCTTCCATGTATCAAACTAAGGTTAGCTTAGTTTGATACATAGAAGAATACTCAGGGCTGCAAACTGCAGCCCTGAATAAGAGTTTAAAAATTCTCTAAGATTCTCTTTGTTATTTTTATCTAATACCATTTTCTTATTTTAAAAATGATGCAAATTACATTAAGCTAGTAGCAAATCAACAATAATTTATTTTTAGATAATCAAATAATAAACTATTGTTTTACCACATCTCATTCCATTCCTCAATTGAAGTTTGATGGCGATGGGTCTGTCCTCACAACAACACTTTCCTCTTACCCTTAGAGTGGTGATAGGTTCAGGAATACACCCTGATGCTTGTGGCATATGTCTTCAGAAATGAAGGAATTTGTAAAATAACACCATCATAAAAAAAAACAAGTATGCTGGTGCTCTGTGGCTTCTCCATTGTAAAACTTCAACATCAAAAAGTGACAAAGAAATCCTTCCCCTTTTCAGTGCAGAAGAGATAAAGAAGAATATAATTTTTCTTGCTTTTTGTAGGTTAATTAATGGGTACATCATATTATATGAATGTGGCATGCTATTTGTAAAATATTTCATGCTTGGTTGTTCATAAGACATGTAACATACTATCAGTTTTATAATGATTGTGATGTAACATTAGTGTGACAAAGTGGCCTGACAAAAGAAAATTAAATGTGAAATAAATATAAGCTGGAAAGGGTCTAAAAGTGTTAAAGGATAGATAGATATACTGAAAATAGCAGTGAAAATATTCTATCTTGTTCAAAAAAAAAAAGAAAGAAAAACCTATTTTTTTCTTTCTTCTTTCTTCCTGAAAGCAAGGACAGCTGATAAAAAAGTGAATGATGATATTTCTCTTTGTGTGGCCACCTTGATAATTTCCATCTGGCCGGAGTTAAAAAAATATACAGAATTATTTTGGATTTCTAAAGATAAACTTAAGGATTTCATTAATGACCAGTTGGAAAGGGATGCCAGTGGACAATAGGATTTGGGATAAACCCTGGAAAATATACTCCAGTTATTTTAGAGACAGCACGGACCAAAAGTGGATAAAGAAATGAATTATGCATCTGCTGAAAGAGGCCATGCTATGGAAATAAAAACAAAGTTTAAAGATTTCCCCAACTGATAAATATAGCAGATGTAAGATTGTTGACAGTCCTAAAGAGGTGGAAAGTGTGTGTAAACAAACCCCAAAATTGAGATTTTCACTTTCAATGGAAAAGACAAATAATTTGAAGATTCTCCAAACGATAAAGATTGCAGATGTGGAATTGTTGACAGTCAAAGAAAAGATATGACAGATGACAATGGAAGCGAAGTCTTGAGGGTTAGTTAGGTGGAATTCGGAGTTAACTCCACCCAGTCCAGTGGTGGTATAAGCAACAGTTCAATGGATATGACAGATATAAGGAGGCCCGAAGGAATGGTCTCAAGGGAAAGATAGAGAGTTGTCTCCGCCCAACCAAAGCACTGGTGAGAGATATGGCTCTGAGGAAGCAGGAGCAACAGTGAGGAGCAAATCCTGTGCTCACTCTCTGTGGGATAAGGTAATTCCCAAATTTGGAAATCATAATACCTCGAGAGAAAATGCTAAACAAAGAAACCTTGTTAGAATGGGATTAATTAAGACACTTGGGGAAAGCGCCAAAAACCACACCCTACTCCAGCTTCGGGTCCATAAAAGCAAGATGCTTGGGGTGTTTTAACAGAACAGTTGGCCACAATGAGAACAGTTGGTTAGAAATAGAAGACTAGTTGAGGCTTGAGAGATGACTATACAGACCCACTGCTGAAAATTAAAAGATTAGAGAACAAGTACCAACAAGTACTTTACTACCAAAACTTTTCCAACCTACAGATAGATTGTTTCCAGCAAAGTGAAAGTCAATGAGCCACTAATAGTTTCATGTAGGAATGTTGAACTCTATTTGTATTCTAAATTTATATAAAATAGATGAATTTGACCAGTGAGTTCCCATCACCATTACTGTTTACAGGAATAATTATTAGGTTGGTGCAAAAATAATGACGTAATAATGTCGTTTTTTGACGTATTTTTAACGTCAAAAAACAACATTATTACGTCATTATTTTTGCACCAACCTAATATTTTTCATTTGTGTAACCAGCACAGTGGTGATTTAATGCATCTAGTTCTTATGGGGTTCAATCTACATCACCCTGAGATAAAAAAAAAATCACAATGTGGCAGGAAGTTTGTGAATTGAATGACCAGGTTTTGGACTGGAACACTGGGGGGGGGGGTCGGGTTATATTAGTGTGATTACTTAAAGCTTTGTTTTTCATGCCATTTGCTACTAGTCATGTTACTTATTGGTATGACAGAAAAAATAATGTAAATAAATAAATTTTTCATAAATGTAACAAATTTATTGTGACTGAGACAATGCATTAATTCTATTTGTCACTGCTTTCCCAATTAATAATTTAAAGTGTCCTTTTTTTTTTCTTTTTTTTAAATGTTGATTGCTTTCTCCTTCAAATGATTATCATTATTTTTTTTTCTTTCAGTTCATATCCTGATTTTTATTAAAAAAAGGAAAAATGAACTCAAGGTAAGTAATGTACATAACATAATCTTCATTTTTGTCAGTGTACTTAATACATTGCTTTTCAGCTTATTCCATAGATGGAATATTATTAGGTTGGTGCAAAAATAATGTCGTTTTCTCACATAGTAACATATGTGAGGAAACGACATTATTTTTGCACCAACCTAATATATAGTGAACTTTTCAGATCAAAATTCATTTAACACCTGCCTTGGACTATGGATTTATTGACACTTGTGTATGTATGTGTGCATACATATACAAACAAGCTTACAGATTTGATAAACAATTTAATAAGGAATTGTTCATTTTTGATTGCTCTCATTACTCAATGTTGATATAATACAATGGTTGTATTTTTTAGATGTTTAAAAAATTTTTTTCATATTTATCTTATTTCACTGGTTTTATCTCTCTATCTGACTGTTGTAAAAAGATGACAGTAAGGTAATCTATATTTGATTAACAAATAAGAAACCTAATTTATTTGTTTCTCATTAAAATATAAAAAACTTAATTACACTTTCTTTTCATAGGTCAAGTATAACAAAAGCATTTTTTAAATTTATATTTACATTGGAAAATCTTTTTTGTTTGTTTTCTGTCTGTGCCATGATCATAGACAAAGAGTGTTAAACTAATTCTTGGCATGAAGACTTACAAGACTAAATGAGATTGATCTCAAAGATCATTTAAGACCATCAGAGGTCATCAAAAAGTACAGTATGCCAGGTATCTCTGCTCATTACTTTTACCATTTCTACAATCATTTAAAATCAACAATATATATATATATATATATATTATATCTGGCAAATATGGCCTGGACATTTCTTTCCCAAAAGACTATTCAAAACTTTTTTCAAGTTTTATAAAGTTTTTGTATCTGGTAGACTAATATTTACCCAGATTCTATAGGCTACCAGTACTTGTACTATGTCTACTTTCATAATATAGTAAATAGAGGGAAAAATCTTATGTGTTATTAAATATGGTAAATTGAAAATTTACATATGGGAAGTAGTTTATGTATATGTTTTTGGTGATATATTTTAGTGTTTAAGTAGTGGTTTATGTAACATGACATCGTAAGATATATTAAACAGATAATTCAAAATCTGTCTATATTTCTGAGATGAGGTATTGTAATTATTTGCACTATTTTCATTGTACACCCCAGCCTCCAGGTGATTGGAATTTCGAACTGAATCCTTTATTTCGTCCACTTGGATAGATTGTTCTAGTTCTATGTGCCATGCCTCTTCTAGATGTCTCAGTTATTTTCCTTTTCTACTTTTCTATTATGATTTTTTTTAACAACTTAGAAATATGAATAAATTATATGTGTTTTGATTAATATATCTTCTTTCTTTAATTTTGAAAATATTAATGATTTAGTAAATGCTATGAAAATCTCTAGTTTATAAATTATAATGTTGTGGGCTTTTACAATAGATTAATGACTTTGTAATTCATGAAAGAAAGAAATGAAACTCACTTAATAAAACATACAAACAACCAATATTAATTTGCATTATTTATTTGCAGACAGCAGCAGGAGATACTTGAAATCCGTCAGTACATTGGCAAAACAGTTGATATCAGTAAAGGCAAGGAAAACTTTGCAGATATAGCCAAACCTATTCTAAAAGTGGAAATTGGCTTGAATAAAAAGTTTAAGATACTTGATTTTCAAAGTTTGCTTGCTAACAATGGGAAGGTAAAGTTTTTATTTATCTATTATTGAAAATGTAAAGCTGTTGACATTAAGCTTTTATTATAAAATGTCTGTTAGATTTTGTTTTGTCCAGTGTAAAAAAAAAATGATCCAATCTACTTTCTTTAATTAACTATATTCTGTTTTTTTATAAGTAAATCTAACTAGTATTTGTTCTTTAAGTATTAAAATATTCAGAATTTAAGGCTAATGTATAGTTGATTTTGTAATAAATAAAACATCTGTACATCTTGAAGTGTGTGTGTGTATATATACATATATAATTTTACTGTTTAGAGAAAAATAAAAAAAAAATACAGGGAAGATGAAATAATAAAACATTGAGCAGTTTTGTGCAATTATTTATTGCATATTCTGTACCTTTATTGGTGATTATAACATTATTCATACATATAAGGAATAAATAAGAAAACCTTTAAAAATTTAATGTTTTGCTAATTATTTCACCAGAAAAAAAAAATTGACAAAATCAGCCATGGTCAGATATGAATTCAGGTTTTCATGGTTGGAAAATGAATGTTCTAATCCGTCAACCATGTTCCCATATATAAGTAACCTTGAAGTCAACACTTGGAGGCAACAGACTTTCATGCTAGATCTTTGATGGTGAATATCTTTGTTTAAATGTTGGTATATCCATTCTGAAGATGGCTCATGTGAGCTGAAAGCTGAGATCAACGACCAGCTTAATAAAAAAATATCCAAATTTTGGACAATTTTTGTCTTTATTTTCACCTGAAATTAAAGCAAACATGAAGTTTAGAACGTCTCATGATCAGACATAATAGACATTCATTGTCTTATATTTAATAATTTATGTTTAAATAATGATCTGCTGCCCGAATACACTAAATTCAAATATATAATCACACACATGGAGATGGGGTGCTAAATTTGGCTTGATCTACTTCCAAAAACAAAAATCTGACCAAATAACATCAGGTTTTTGTTTTTGTTTTTTTTACCTCCACTGTTGAGTAAAGAACTTTTCAGCATACCTTCATAGAATGTGATTAGCACACAGGATTTTTGAAGAAGTTTTTTGATAAACAAAATTCTGGATAGCAACTTGTGTGTAAATATGAGAGATAGTAATTTTCACGTTCAATTGTAGATAACAAATCCTACTTACACTTTAAAAGTAAAAATACTACCACCTTTCTCCTATCATTTAGTCTCTTTTAGTTGTCTGAAAATTACCTTAAAATTATAAACTTCTTACCCCCCTCCCTGCATCAGTGTAACTTTAAATTCAATTTTCTAGTTCATAATATATATTAAAAAGAAGTGAAAGATAGAAAAAGGGTTCTTGGGTAATCTCTGTTTTCATGTTTGTTTAATTTTTGATACTGTTTGACTTGAAAATTTTCTGCTAAAAATCTTAAATTTTTTAGAGAAATTTTCAAGAACATTTTGATATTAAAGTGAGATGTAATATATACTCTGTTTTTGCTAAGGCCTTGTGATAAAATATTTAAAGAAAATCTATATTTTATTTTTCTGTTATCCTTTGAATAGTTTTTTTTCTTGCACAAAAAACTTATAATTTTTTATTATTACTGAGATTTTATTGCAATGTCTGCTGTTGCTTAGTTTCTGAGAATTTGTATGACCTATTTAGTATTTGTCACTCTATAAGATGCATGTCTTACAAGAATATATTTTTAGTTACTGCTTATCATTATCCTGATCCCTTAACTATAGCACTCTAGCTTTCCATGCAAGACAAATGGATGTTGTAGCCTGGCAAATACAGTCATCATTTTCTTATAAGCACAATTGATATAATTCTATTGTCTGTAAATTTGAGAAAAATCTGTAACATTCTAAATTGTGTTCAAATTTGGAATGATTTATGTTAGGCTTTTGAATGAAAAGTCTTTCATGCTCTGTGTACATTTTTATACTTATAAAATCCCCATAGGAATTAATTTGGGAAGAAATATCTAAATTACACTATGATCAAACAAAAGATGAAATATTCATATTTCAGTGTGTGGAGGAGGTACATTTGAAAAGTATATATAAATATATACACAAATATATTAAAATATACAGGGTGGAGGAAGGGCAAGGAAGAAGTAGTGGATTGAAAAAATAAACAAAAAAGTGTTATTTCCACTTTTTTGTTGCTTTGTTTTTGTTATATTTTTCTATTCACCACTGTACAGTGAGTAATAATGTATTTTCCTTGCTCTTCTTTTCTTTCCATTCTAATATATTTTTCTAAAGTCCTAATATAGTATATATGTTAACATTCTCTACATGATTTAGAAGTAAGCAGTATTTAAAACAACATGAGAAATGATGTTAAAATAAACAACAAATTATTAAAAGTAAATTGGATTATTTATAACTAATTTGCAGTTCTGAATATTTCAAGATGAACTTGTTAACTGCAACTCTCAGAGAGAATGATTAGAATGTTTTGAGGTATAATTTCTTGAGCATGATATATTTATATTGATGATTTGTCTGGGCAGCTGAACTCTCTTTATAGCTGAAGTGCTGTGCTAACATTTCGGCCAATCTATTCTACAGTCTTCTTAAAGTGTATAGTCTCTATCTTCTCACTGATTTTTACATAAAGCTTAAGAAAGCTCCAGAACTCTAGAATGGAGCATCTGAAATAACATCCACAACACAAATTCAATTTTCTGAAAAGATTTTGGAATGTTTGATTAACATTCTCAATGTTACAGACAATATAATATGTTTTTAGTTTATTGCTCAGTTAATTTGTTTTGTTTCTTCTACAGAATAACCAAACCCTTTCATCACTGTGTGAATTCTTAGCAGAAGTTGAAACTATTTGTGTGAATTTTAAGAAATGCATACCTCAGTATAGTTTTATTCCGGTTACACATTCTGTTTACCTGAATATGCTAGAAATCAAGGTAAAAATCATTTTACTTTGTTGTAATTAAATCTATAAATAATCTATAAATAAATTGCATTAATAAATCCAGGTTGCGAAACAATTTTTTTGAAACATCTCATCATCATAAACTATTACTTTCTACTGAGGCTAATAAATTGCTTCCTGCAACAACCAAAAACTGAATTATTTTGATGGTCCTAGCGATAGGGCGTTCAAAAGACAATTCTAACCCAGTTTTTGGTTGTTGAGTTCTCACTATGTAGAAATTTGGTTATAGAGAAACTATAAAAATTTTATTCCTACCAAATCCAAGTTGCCAAACACAAAAACTTAGTAGAAATAACAAAACAAAATAATAGGCTCAAAATTATAAAACACTGTGTAAAATTTTAAAAGGAAAAACACATTTACAGTTTACACAATTACGAAAAAAGGTACATGTTTGCACAAAACTTTCCTTTAATATGCCTATTCAGGCAGGATAACTAATGAAAAGTGGAAAATTACAACAAGGGAAAAACAAGGATTTTGTAAATGACAAAAAGAAAACAATATAATTTGCTGTTAAAAAAAAAAAAAGTGCAACAACCTTTGAGAAAAAAATGAAAAGACCTACTTTTATAATAATTTTCTTAAAAAAATTCCCTTTTAACTTCATACAGTTAGTGCTTAAGAAAATTTCTTCAAAATATTTTTGTTTTATACTGTCCAGCCACTAGAGAATTTTCACTTGAACTTTGGTCTCTCTGTGGTTGGCAACTGTTGTCTTCTTTGGTGTTTTCCTCTTGATGTCAAATACCTTCTTTGCTGGTGACAACTTGTTCCCTTGCTGTCCAAAAGTCTTCTTGCATCTACTGACCTATTTATTTTAAAATTTAAGCTCACCTCTGCCCCACTATTCAGAAAATTAGTAGAGCTTGACACCATGTCTCTCATTAGTCAATATATGTGAAAAAGAAATCTTCCATAAACTGGAAAAGATCCTTCACAAATTTTGGCAGGTTTTAACTGCTGAATTGAAAAAGATACACAATTGTAACAATTTTTACACAAACTGTCTGGCCTTCATAAAAAATACACTTAAAGACAATTATATATTCAGGTAATTATAACATTTTTAAAATAATAAAAATTAAATTTTTATAAAACTTTGAATAAGAGTGAAAGTTTTCTCTTTGCTCATCATTTATATAATTATTTCAACTGGATGGAAAGGCTACCTGGCTGACAATGCCTCCTTCTCTTGAGCACCACTACAAGGTAGTCTGTCTTGCTTGGTGATTTTATTTCTACTGCTTCCACATATCAGCTTCTCATTGCTACTCTCTTCTCACAATTGTTATAGCATTTTGACGACCTACAATCATGTCATACTGCTTTTCTTAGCTAAGCTAAACTACTTAATATATTATAATAAATACAAATTTATTTTTCTTCCTTCTACTTTGTTCAATTCTAAAGATTCCTATTTCCTGATCATAAAATAAAAACAATGTCTTTTGTTAAGTATATTTTAGTAATTACTAAAATATACTTTACAATATCACAAAAATTCAGACAACTCTATTGCTTTTATTAAGAATATATGATTATTTAATAGATTTAAACAAAAAGGACCCTTTTGGCCAATGTTTTTTTCAAAAGGTAATCAATCGTTGGCAAAGTAAAAAAAACGACACAGAAGACACATTAATAATAAATGACAAATGAGGAGGGAAAATTGGAATGCAATTAAAATTGTAAATAAATTAACAACTAAAAAATTGGGAAGTTCCAAAAGAGTATAAAATAGAAAAAAGTCACTCATAATCTCTGTGTTTTCGCTTCAGCCTGACTAGTAAGCCTGACTAGTATTGTCACACGTACTAGCAGGATCGATTATCTTAAACATGGAGGAATCATTCAAAATACTGGCCATCTTATCCAAATAATCTTGCCTGTTTAAGATGACAATGCCAGAACCCTTATCAGGCTTAGTAATGTACACATCATTCCTTGACTTTAAAGATTTTATGGTCTGAAAATGAACGCTTTGCCACACAAGAAAATCCTGCTCAGCAGTGAGCAAAGCATATTCATTATTTAATAGAATTCCAAAGGCATAAATAATTAAGCCGTTTTTATGATGGTGGGTGAACTTGTATTTTTTTTGTATTAAGTCGTTATAGAAAATGGATTTGTCTTTTACTGTGTTTGCATTTAAAAAAAAAAAAAAGATCATTGTTTAGGTCATTCTTTTTATTTTTTAGGGGGGTAAAGAACTGTTTCAACTGATTGGTTATGCTGAAGTAGATCATAGAGGGCTTGAAAGATTTGAAGAGAATATTTCTGACTTAATGGAATTATTAGTGGATATCATCATTGCTCGTTGTGAACTTACAGAATATTTGCTGGACGATCACCCACATCCACACTACATTCTTCATACTATAAAAGAGGTAAGCATTTTCTCTCTCTCTCTCTCTCTTTAATATTATATCATTGTCTTTTGTTCAAGTTAAGATCATTACAGAGTGCCTAGTATAGCCAAATAGCTAGCAAGCTTATTTTGTACACTATTCAAATTCACTACCCTATCATTGTAGACTTGTGAAAAAAATATTAAGGGTCTGAGATAGTTGTGTATTTATGACTGGTATCAAAAAAGGCTGCTCCAAATAAAGCCAAGAATTGAAACGTTGATTTTCAAGGTCAGCAAGTAGATTCTTCCCACTTAAAAGCAAAGTAGGCAGGGAAAGGGCAGGGGACATAGCAGGAAGATTCAGATTAGGAACTTGCAACAAACATGGAGAAAAATAGATCTAATGGCGCACAACAATGACCAGGTAATAGCCAACACATGGTTCCAAGAACACCTGAGACGATTATGGACATGGAGAAGCCCAGGAGGAGAAACTAAAAACCAAATTGATTATATAACCATCAGCAAAAGATTCAGGAATGCAATGATTCACTGCAAAACCTATCCAAGTGCTGACTACAGAAGTGATCATCGCCCTCTTATATGTAAACTAAGAGTGAAATATGTAAACAATCTGAAAAGAAGATACAAGGCACACAATGGAATCTCGAAATGGGACACACTAAGAGACGCTTTAGTGACATCAGCAAACAATCTCATTCCAAAGGAGACAGGACGACGAAGGAGAAACAAATGGATGACTGATGAGATTCTCAACATGATGGAAAGAAGTCAGAAAACTCAGCCAAGACATGGAACAGAATACAGAAAATTAGACAATGAAATAAGGACCAAATGCAGGCAAGCTAAAGAAGAATGGCTAAACGAAAAATGTGCAGGAATAGAAAGATTGAGTACTGCCAACAAAAGAGGCATGCACAAATAAGACAAATAACAGGACAAAAGACATGCTAATAAACAGGCTGCCTAAAATCAAAGGATGGAATGCTCATATTAGAGAAGGAATAATTCTTCAACACTTGAGCAAGTATATTGAAGAACTCTTCCATGATGTAAGGGAACAACCAGCAATACACAGAACTACCAACAGACATGGAATTCTGAAAACCAAAGTAAAAGCCACACTGGCCAAATTGAATTGAAACAAAGCAGTTGGGCCAGACGGAATTGTAATGGAAATGCTGACAGCCTTTGATGACTTTGGTAAAGACAAGATCACTGAAATAACAAATGAAATCTATAACAGCGGGTATATACCGGAATACCTCAGCAGATCTATCTTTGTAGTTATGCCTAAGAAAACAGGGACAAATGAATGCAAACTCCACCGAACAATAAGCCTAATGAGCCACGTGACAAAACTCATCATCTGTATTCTAATGAACAGAGCACGCAGCAGAATCAGCCCAGAGATAGGACAAGAACAGTGCAGGTTCATTAAAGACACCGGAACAAGGAACATGATATTCATGCTCAGAATGTTATCAGAAAGAGTGACACAGAGACAGGAGGACATGTACCTGTGTTTCATAGACTGCACAAAGGCCTTCGACAAAGTATGCCAAAAGGATTTGATAGAACTGCTCAGCAACCTTGATATATTCAGGAAAGATATCAGAATAATCAAGAACCTATACTGGCAGCATACAGCATGCATGCACATTAGGGCAGGTTGAATCAAAAAGAATAATGTAGCGAAAGTTGCGTATAGTCCTATTAAGTACTGATACAAAAAATTAGATCTAACAATCCAACGGCTTTTTGAGCATTTGACATCAAAGATCGTATAGAAAAATGCACTGAAAAATCCTCAATTTTGCAAGTTTTGGCCTAAATATTGATGAGAAAACCAAAAAATTCCAGTATTTAAATCAGGGAATGTTATTTTATTTCATCAAAATGAAATAAAACAAATTAATTATAAGTAAACTTCAAATTGAAAATCTGCCCCCACCCCCATTATCAGTGATGACTTTGAAATGCTGTTTTTTTACCTCATGAATTAAGCAGTAATAGTTGAATACATTAAAAAATTGATTTTTTTTCTATTATGAACAAAAATACAACAAACAAACAAATATGAAAAAATAAATAATAATTTAATAGGGCTTAATATATAGAGTCAAATATCTCCATATAAGAACCCTTCGATGAAAATGATGGTTTCAATTTCTGACACAAAGCTTTTGCTATTATGTGCTGGTGCCTTGCTTCAAAGCCATACACAGATTCGGAAGCTTCTGTTGTTAACTTGACTGCCCGTTCCACGCCTTGAGAATGTGAGGGCAAATCTGGCAAGTCAAGCTTTGTACCATTTAGTAATGATTCCCGAAGTTCATTTTCAGAAAATTCTGCTGTGAGTGGTGGTTCAGAAACTCCACTTAATGACAGATCTATTAACTGTGTCCAATGCAGGGCTTTAAAATTTATAATTGTGATTCTTTTCAATCTTTTCTTGGCTGGCTGCCCACTCCTGAAAGAATATAAAAATTACTTATTAAAATTATTTAAAAAAAATGTACTCTGTACTGCTTTAATATTTATGGTGAAATTAGATAAAATCCTTAAAACGATTCTATAAATCAGCATAACTGATTTAGTCAGTTTTATATGAATAAATATTTACTTACCTAATGGCCAAAATTCTTTTTATAGCTTCTTCCCTCACTTCCATTTCATCTGATTTGACCATTGAATATAAAATATTTTCAGGCAGTAAGGCGAAAGCATTGTATTGTATATTTTTCAATGTTATCTGTTGGATTTCAAATGGTTGCTTCCTAATCCTTTGGATCCTATTGAAAATATACATTTGCTGATTGTGGAACTTGTTATCTCTTTTAATTTCGAACCAGCAAATGGCATACACATTCACAATAAAATTTATTAAACCATTGAGTTTAGTTAAAAGATTTTGTGGGTATGCACCACGAGTCCATAAACACATCAGCCCGATAGCTAAAGTTAACCATCTTGCCTGGTTTAATGGACCAATTTTCCATGATGCAAATCTAGAGTCCACCTTACCTCTAGAAATACCCACTGTATATTCATAAAGGAGTCTTTGGTCAAAGCTAAGGGTATCTGTATTTTCAATTTTAAAAATAGAATTCAGAGGGCTGCTAACAGCTGAAAATGATATTTGGGGTAAATTATGGTAATCATTTGCACATAATGTACCCAGTGGACCATTGAATGTGGTAGGGCTTTTTGTGGTACCATCTACATGTTTAAAAAGAGCTCTAAACGGAAGTTCATTCTGATGCAAGGAGCAACCAATAGTGTGAAGATTTCTGTTAATTTTTCTTTCCAGAAGTGTAACAAGTCCACCTTCACAGCCAGTATTGGCATTAGTGTTGTCAACAAGGATAGCTTTGATAGTGCTCACACTGTTGAATTCATGCAAGACATCAGCCACTTGCTCAGCAAGAACAGCACCAGTTGCACCAATATTAGGAAGAACCCTGTGTCAGATATTCACTTTCATATGGCATCTCCTTTGTAACAGTCAAGTGGCGTTCTGCTCCCTTGGTTTTTTTCAGAGTTTTCTTTCCATTTTCCTCCACTATTTCCTTGTACAATAGCGTGTTTTTGTCAGTTCTCCCATCAACTCCAATACAAAGAAGACTTTCCACCATTTCATCATGCTTTTGATGGGCATTCTTCTTCACTTTAGCCTTTGCTCTATCAATTTTACATTTATCTATATAAATATCTTTTAGATTAATATTGGGGATAAGAAGGCCCATAGCCCTCAAATCCAAGAGAAGGCATTGGCAAGGCTGGCTCCAACATTGGAAGATACATCACCTCTTATCAATTCAATAGCATACCTTGGAATTTTGATAAGGCTATATGACCCTTTGGGATGACTATCTAGTTGCAAATATTCATCTTCTGTTTCTTCACTAGAAGATGAGAAGGAATGGGAAGAAATATCATCCTGGACATATGATGTTGAAGCTATTGGTGATGAATCTAAATCCTGTTGTTGGCTTAATCTCTCTATTTCCCTTTTACATTTTTTTATAGCACTCTTATCTGTTGGTCCAAGCTGGAAAGTGCCCTTCGGCCCTATTTTGACCCTCTGATCTTTCAAATATTCACGGTCTTCCACTGGAACCTGAAATATCAGATTTTACTTATCTTAAAAATACATCTAAACAGATTAAAATAAAAATTATTTTACATGAAAAATAACATGGAAAATATGATTTTTATATTTCTTTAAATAATATAAAAAATGTGGAAATTGATTTCATTCAAAATTCACATGATTTTAATATTACGTTGTCTCCATCAGAAATACATTAAAAAACAAAAATAGAAAATAACTTACTTTCTGTTTCATAGGACAAGTGCAGATTATGTGCTTAATCTGGCAATTTTCTTTGTTGCATTTAACATTAGGGTCGTTACAACTTAAAACTGGCAGTTTGCAGGAACAGGACGTAATATCAAATAACGTGTCCAGCTTTTCCTTCCGGAATTTCTTTTGGGCACCAGGGAGAGATTTTCTATTTATTTGCTTTGCTTTCTGGAAGCATAGAATTTTCACCTTGTTCACAATACTAATTTCATTTAATAGAGGCAAACGGGGGTTAACAGCCTTCCAAATATCTATTACATCTTTTGCTATTAATTTACAAATAGCAAAACTTGAAAGGTGGGGATAAGTATTCATTAAAAAATAGCTATATTGAATAATTTGTCGATAAATTGGGGGCTCTGTTTTATCTAATGGTGAAGGTGGACCTGAAAATTTAATTGCATCTTTACTGCGAGTTGAAATTGAAGTGCTTTTTCCTGCCATTTTTATTAAAATATCTGAAAAAGAAAATATATGTATTATGAAAAGTTACACAAATGAATATTTTTCAAAATAAATTTGAAAATAAATTTCGAAATACATACATTTTAAAAAGTAATGTTTTGTTTACTTACCTAAAAGTAGAGTCAGTTCTGAGATTATCTTATCTTAGCAGGCCTTTTAATAAAACACTTTGAAAATATAAACAAATTACAATAAATATAAAAGTTATATTTTTTTAAAATAGTTATTATATTTCGATGAAATATACAATAGATATTTGTACTAGTTAAAAGCGTAAACAGTAAACAAAAATAAACCGAACTTGTAAGAGGAGGTAATTACAACTGGTAAATACCGAAAAAATATCTAGTAAAAAAGATGCCGTTCATAAGTAGTTATTTGTATTTTAAACTAAATATTTTAATGTGTTTTATTTTTTTATTTTTAATAAGTTCATTGAATTTATTAAGAGAATAGATACTAAACTTTAAAATATCCATTATTAAGCGGATTTTCTTCTTTTCTTTTCGTTAAGATTCGGTTTTAATTTAAACGGCACATGTTTCTGATGACACCGACATGAGGATAAAAATCGCAATTTATTTTGCCTTTAAGTTCGATTGCTCAAATAAATACAAAGTTTTGAAGCAAACTATTTCTTGTGATAATTTAGGAGGTTATTTTGCAAGTTTCCCCGAGTTATTCTTTTTACAGTTCCAAAATCGACCTACCCTAATGCACATAGGGAATGAGTTCAGTGAATATACAAAAATAGAAAGGGGTCTAAGGCAAGGATGTGTCTTCTCACCTGACCTGATCAACCTATACAGTGAGGCAATTCTGAGAGAATTGGAAACCCTACCGGAATGTAGCATTGGCAATCTTACCAATGTAAGATACGCAGATGATACAATACTAATAGCAGACATGGAAAAGAAATTACAAAATCTCCTACAGAAAGTAACGACTGTGAGTAGGAGAAAGGACTAAGCATAAACTACAAGACAATGCTTAGTCATCAGTAAGAATGTGGTTTGAAGGTTGGGGACACTAGAATCAAGCAGACACGGAAGTTTAAATATCTGGGAAGCATCTTGACAGAGGATGGTAAGTGCGACACTGAGATCTGTAGGCATATTGGGGTGGCCAAGGATAAATTTCAAAAGCTGGTCAGAGTACTGTGAGACAGGAGGATTTCTTTGGTAACAAAGAAAAGATACTGAACTGTTACGAGACATCTGTCCTTCTTTACAGGAGCAGATGTTGGACGATTTCCTCAAGAATGATGAAGAGACTCGAGGCAACGGAGATGTGGTTCTACAGAAGGATGCTAATGATATCATGGACTGAGCGTGTGAACAACGATGAGGTCTTAGAGAGGTGAAGGAAGCTTATACTTAACATCAGGAAGAGGCAGCTGAAGTTTCTGGGACACATAATGAGGAAGGAAGGCCTGGAGAATCTGATACTCATGGGTCGAATAGAGGGAAAGCAAGACAAAGGAAAACAACGCGTGACATACTTGGCGGACTTAAGTGGATGACAGAACGTGATCTGGGGGAGGAAGCAGAGGGAAGGAATTTGTTGAGAGCTGCAAGGGATAGAGGGAGGTGGAGAGCCATGATTGCCTATGCCCTGAAAGGACATGGCACATAAAAAGAAAGAAATTTTCCTACTTTGATAAAATCTGATCCTGTGTCATATTTGCCATTGTGGAGAGGTAAATAAATGCTAGCAACTTTTTTATCAGACTGTTTGTTTTTTTTATGCTAAAGTCCACTAATATAAAGCTCATGAGCCACTCAAGGTAGAGGATTACTAAATGAAGTTGTTTTATGGATATAAGAGGAGTAAGTAAGAAGTGCAGATCATGAGGATAATTAGGATAGTGGAAGATTGTAGTGATCAAGGAATTATCCTCTTAAGAGCTGCTCTTCAGAAGAAGCTGTTTGAATGGAACTTTCTTACAAAGGGAATGAGGAAGATTTAATCTGTGTACATGGTATGATGGGTCTTAGTTGTAAAGGTCTGAACTGGTGGAACTAAGAAATGTAACTCATCAGAACAGTTTTCATGGAAATAGTAATAGAAACTTGCAATGTTTCCTTTATTTTTTAATCATGTGATATCATATGCAAATGAGGCGGACAACATAAACATAGAGTGAACAAGGTGGCATTAGTCAGTGAACTCATTTGCTAAATGTAACGTGGAGAACTGTGCTACGATTGTTACTACTCTGAGAGAAATACGCATCACAACAATGGTGTCGCCGATAGGATGTTTGAATGAGCTGGAAGATCATGAATACATAGAGACATGGATCAGAATTTTTTTGGCTTTTGCAAGAATAAAAACTAAGAGATACCAAGACCGAAGGAGGAGAAAATGAGATAACAGATTTATTTCTTGCTACTGCTGGGTGTGAAGCGGTGAAGAAATTTTTGACAATGTGTTACCTGAGCGAACTAGAACAAACGACATTTGAGGAAATTGTCAAAGTTATAAAGAAGAACATTAGACCAAAGAAGAGATTGGTCGTTGCTGAAAGAACCAAGTTTTTAGAGACGAGACAAGCACCAAATGAGTCCATTGTACAGTACTTGCATAGGTTAAAAGAACATGTTAAGTACTGTGAGTTTGAAAAATTAGAAACTCAGGAAATGACCATAGAAGATGAGTTAATTTTTCTCAGAATAATTGAAGGTTTGCAGTACCAGAATCACAAACGAAAAATACTGGAAGCTTTACAAAGTTGTAGCATGACTTTGGAGGCTAGCGTCGAATTTTTAAAACAGTTGATTAAAGAATTTAGTCAGCCAAAAGAAGAATTCGAGGCATACAGGACGAGCACGACCAAACCTATAATTAAATGTAGGTACTGTGGAAGAAATCATGAGAGAGAGACAAGTATAAATGTCACGCATTAGGAAAGGCATGCTCAAATTGCAAAAAAAGAGATCATTTTCAGAACATATGTAAATACAAGAAGAAAACAGAAAGAGTACAAAAAGTACAAACCCCCTCTGAAGAAGAGGCTGAAATATTTACAGTAAGCTAAAAAGGAGGAGAGAAAAAATGGCCAAATGTTTAACATGCAAGTTGATACAGGCAGTGAAGTCATGCTGATACCAAAAATTTTGTGGTCAAATTGGGATGGCTGTTACGGACACAGATAGCATAAACACACATACACGCATATATTAAGGTTAATTTCCACCTAGCAACAGAATGGGGGTCACGTGGAAGTCTTGTGACATTTTGGGAAAGCAAGTCAAGAGGTTGACTGACCCAATTACCCGTAGCAACAAATGTCTAGATAGAAGCTAGACAGGGGACTGATGTAAGCTGGAATTCGCGCCAAAACTTAAGACACGTGAGAGTCAGAAATTTACTTGGGAGTCAGTTGCTGTCTTGTCTTTGAAAGAGCAAGACTCGAAATCGAAGCGCTGATAATTTATGAACGGAAAGATAAGACTCATTTGATAATGATGGAACTTGTCAGATTCATCCCAGGCAATTCCGGACAAGAAATATAAGAACAAATATTTCTGTTCGATAACCCCAAATTGAAGAGACAGAGAAATTTGTTCGTTGAGAATACAGCCTGCGCTTGAAGAAAAGAGAAAACCAGAGAGGAAGAAAGTATATATCTCTGTTACAAGCTGAACTGTGTAAAGAAAAAGAAAAAAGGAAAACCAGAGAGGAAGAAAGTATATACCTCTGTTAGAAGTTGAATTGTGTAAAGTCGCATCCATTTGGAGTTAGGCAAATTTTGATATCCCAACGTAAGTCTTGAGATCTGGTCGTCAGATGTTTTTACTCATGCTTATATTTTCTTTTCTTTTAATATTTTGTATATCTGTATATATTAAAGTTCTTGTATCAAAATTTGCTAAGCCTTATCGTTCATCCTTGAATTGTGGATCAGTATTCATGTTGAAACCGAAGCGAACCTGGGAAAAGATTACTGTTTGATTATCCTAATCGAACAGTCTTCTTAAAATATTTTTTTGTTTACCAATTGTCCATTGTCACGATCTGAGAGAGATAGCTTGTATCTCTCCACAGGTGTGAGAATGTATATATCTTCTGGTCGGCATATGATCGCCTTATAAACCCATTCGTCGACTAGGGCATATGACATGGCCTAAATTAAAAAAAAGCAACATCCAATTGGAGCAGTTTGATGGAACAACTATAAAATTAATGGGTACATTTCAAGGCAATTTTGAAATATACTTGTTTTGAAATAATTCCCATTACAGTGGGAGAATGCGAAAAAGATCCCGGATTACTAGGAATTGATGTGTTAAAAGTAGATACAGCAAAATTAATCAATTCCATGGAAGTACAAAATGAAATAGGCTTATTGAAAGGCTATAAAGCAAGTATTCGACTAAAAGAGAATTATCACCTAAAATATATAGTTGAGAAAAGTTCCATTTCATATCCTACCTTTGGTAGTGGCCAAATTAAACAAAATGATACAACAAGGCATACTATAGAAAGAGTAACTCAAGGTGGTAGCAATTGGGCATCACCAATAGTAGCGTTAAAGAAACCTGACAGAGATTTAAGGATTTGTGGTGATTACAAGATAGGGGTAAACCACCAAATATGTTCAGACTCTTTTCCATTGCCAAGTATTGAAACTGCAAGTCACGAGTTAGCGAAAATGGAAGACTTTACGAAAATTGATCTTAACGCAGCTACAGCCAAATAGAAATTGATGAAAAATTCAAGGAAGTAACTATGATAAACACCCCTACCTATAGGCTTGCTAAGATGGACGTGACTACCGTTTAGGGTAAAGACGTCAAGTTACATATTTCAGAAAGTGATTGAAAGTGTTTTATTAGGAAAAATAAAAAAACATGATAATTTACCAGGACAATATATGTGTAGGAGTAAGAACCAGAGAAGAATTGAAATATAAAACAGAGCAAATTTTAATGAGGTTGAATAAGGCAGGTATGACTATAAATAAAGATAAATGTAGTTTGACTGCAAGAAGATATCATATTTAGGATATCGAAAGAAGGCATATCACCTGACAATAGATTAACAAAGAAAATAACAGAAATAGCTCCTCCAACAAAAAGGAATTAGAATCCTTTTTGGGGTTGATAAATTTTTATAGTAAATACATTCCAAGATACAGTGATGTAATAGAGCCATTTGCAAAATTACGCGAGAAAAATAATGAATTTAACTGGATACAAGAGCAAACTATTGCTTTTGAAACAGTAAAGAAAATACTGAGCATTAACCACAGACTCGAGTGAAAAGGTGATTGATGCTGTCGTATCACAAGAACACCACCCAATCATGTACATATCAAGAAAGTTAATGCCAGCCGAGATTAATTACTTGAATATTGAAAAAGAAGCGTTGGTGATTATATGGAGCATTAAAGGGCACAAAATCTTTTGGTAGGAAAGAAATTCTTATCAGACCACAAACCATTGGAATTCATATTTAACCAGAGAAAAGAATTGGCAAAAGTAACATCGTCAAGGATTCTGAGATGAGCGATAAAGATCATGGCATTCAATTTTGACATAATGTATGTTAAAGGGAATACTATCCCTCATGTAGATGCGTTATCAAGATTGCATTTCAAGAATGAAGCTGAAGAAAAAACAGGAAAAGACAGAAGACAAAATAATACACAGGGTTGAAACGGACGTTCTTCATCTAAATAAGCTCAAAATAGAGACAGAGCAAGAACCAGTATTAAGCAGAATAGTGGCGAGAATAAGAAATAATGTATGGAGCAATTGTTTGATGACAGAGCGGCCCTTTAAAGAAATGAAGCACAAACTGACAGTAGAAAATGGCATAATATGCAATGGAGATATAATTGTAGCTCCACAAACACTGAGAATGAATATATTAAAAGGAGCGCATGATGATGTGCATTGTGGCATAATAGCAAGGCAAAAATGACTAAAGTTACAAGCTTGGTGGCCAGGATATTCAAAAGATGTAGAGGAGTATATTAAGAGATGTCAAAAATGTGTGGAGATAAAAAAATTACAAAGAAAAATTCACTCATGGCCCAAGGAAGCAGAGCCATGGGTTAGGGTTCACATGGATCACGCACATATCAAAGATAGGGGCTTGTTCTTAGTAGTAGTGGATTCATATTCAGGATGGCCAGAGGTTGTCAGAGTAAAAGACAGAAAAGCCACCACAATAAAGCAAGTACTAAAAACGATATTCTCAAGGAATGGAGTACCCCAGACGCTAGTCACAGACAATCCACCTGAATTTTGCAATGAGAGTTTATGTGTGTGGTTGAAACAGATAAGATGTATCCCGTGCAAGACACCACTGTATCATCCACAATCTAATGGCATTGCGGAAAGAATGGTACAAACGATAAAAATAGGGTTAAAAGCATTCTCACCACTTAATGAAAGTCAAGAAGTGTATTTACCGAAAATGCTTCTCAGTTATAGATCCATTCCACATGCAGGAAGAAAGCTGAGCCCTTTGGCATTAATAGGCAGACAAATCAGAGCCCCTATAATTATGTCCTTTTCAACAAAAGAAAAGGTATGGTATAGAAAGAATAAGGAGGCTGATCCAGAAGAAGCAAATTTCCTGATACAAAGAGAACACAACACAGCTATACTTGAGAAAAAGGGACAAAATATATTGGCACATGCACATCAATTCAGAAGCCGAAACAAATTGGATGATGTAGAAATGGAAGAGCAAGAAGAGACAGAATGTTACAAAAATGGAACAGAGCAGGAAATGGAAGAAAGTGAGAGTGAAAAGATAGAAGAAGAAAATGAAGAAAGACCAAGATCACCATTAAGAAAAAAGAAAGAAACGAGGAAGGAGAGCACTGTACCAGTATGACGTATTCAAAGCTGCAGCCTGCCCGTGGCAACCAATTATAAGCTGGCGTTCCGGGTCCAGTCTGCTTCAGTCACCAGGTATGGCGGTACTCGGGGTCAATCCCGGTCTGCTCACTTGGTCAGGATTGATCCTGGTATCAGAGAACAAGCCGTCAGCCCACTCGTCAGTCATTGATGGCATTTGACACAGTAGCTGGTCTCAAAGTTGGCCTCTTCAACTGTGACCTCTCTTGACCACGTTGTGATTTTGATCTTAAGAGGGTCAAGCCGAATTTCCACTGGGGTATCTTAACCATGAACAACACCCGAATAAGTCACGATATGATGTTTATATCAGAATAACAAAAAAATATTTACAGTTCTTTTCTTTGTTCTTTTTCTTCTTTTCCCAACCCGTTCTAATAATTGGTGACGGAACGAAAATTGCGGGTAGCTCCTTTGAAGAATCTTCAAGTACTGTTGTTTGTACTTTCACGGACGGCACAAGGTTTATCGTAGGAGTTTTTTCTTCAGTGACAACTGGATTTATCTTCAGGTACTGTGATTTGTACTTTCATGGATTGCACAAGGTTATTCGTCGGAGTTTTTCTTTAGTGACAACTGGTTTTAACTTCAAGTACTAGTGTTTGTACTTTCAAAACAGCCCAAGGTTTATCGTTGGAGTTTTTCTTCAACAGATAACTGGATTTAACTTCAAGTACTGTGATTTGTACTTTCACGGATGGTACAAGGTTATTCGTCGGAGTCTTTCTTCTTCAACAGATAATTATTATTATTCTTATCATTAGGTTGGCAAGCAGCGTTATATCAGAAATCTCTTTCTCCTGGTCACAACCTCACTGTGACTGCAACTGCAACTGGCTGGCCTCAACTCTCTCCAAATCCAACTCCAACTTCTCCGACTTACGGACACCAACTCTCTCCAAATCCAACTCCAAATTGGTCAAATTCAACACTAAAAATCGACCAACCTGACTTCAGTGTTGAAGTCGAACAGCGTCACAAAACCTGGACCGCCTCATGGAAATGGACGACAGACAGGGAACCAGTCAAGCTACAAAACAACATAGCTGAATACCATGTACCCAACCAAATACAACCTGCTTATGAAGAGGAGCTGCGTGCATGGATTAAAGATGGCTGGTTGATTCCTTATCCTCGTAAAAAACTTGCTCCTCCTAAGGGTCTGATCCCATTGATGGCAATTGTGCAGCAGAGCAAATCCAAGGTGAGGCCAGTGATAGATTTCTTGGAGTTAAATCAGTATGTTGATGCATTTATGGCTGATGCCGATGTTTGTGCCAGATAGTTGAGGGAATGGCGATAGCAGGGATCTAATGTTTCCCTGCTGGATTTAAGAAAAGCCTATCTGCAGGGAGTGAAAGAGAATGAGAATACTAGAAGGAAACCCAATTCTAAACAGAAAACAAGGAATAAACCTCTACTCCTGTTCAAAAAATGGGGATGCAGTGTGGACCAGATGATAGGCAAAACTATTTACTGCTATTGAGGAAAAAACCGTAGGAAAGGAGTTATAGGGTGGGAAATAATTCATTAACCACAAGATCACATAGACACTTTTGAACTCTATCAATGCTGGGAAGTGAAGATTGGGTAGCTCTAGCTCAGATGTGGGTTTATGGTAATAAACTTATGAAGGTCAAGTTGAATTTCAAAAAGCAGCAGCATGACACGATGAATAATATTTGTGATCTGTACTTAGGTACAGTGGCTGCATTAATGCTAACAATGGATTAAGAAATTTAAAAAGAGTAACTCTTATCTTTCTAATAAGGACTATCTTTAGAAGACTAACCATTTTAGATAATGAGTTTTTTAAGGCATCTGTTAAAGCAGATTTTTTTAAGGCCAAAGTCAAAGTAGCAGAAACAAAAAGACATAATGTTTAACAATATTTGAATATCGCAATCAAATTAAAAAGGAATCTAAACAGGGAAATTGTCTTCTTCATGAACAATTACTAGAAAATAGCACACAATGCTTAATCATTTGAAACTTACCAGGAATAAATCCTATAACCAAATTTTCTTCACGAGATTCTTACAAGAGATGATGAACCATGTGAGGGAAAGTTCTCAGCCAGAACAAAAAGCCCTTTAAAAAAAAGAATTCTTAATATTTTATTCATTTGCTCAGATTTTGGGAAGTGGATTGGGTTAACATATTTTCAGCATATCCTTAATCACCACATTTCTTCCATTTTTATTTTATTTTATATTTTTTATGTTAAACTGACCCAAACACTGAAATCAGGATTTCATTTGCAGAAGGTTTTGCTATCATCTGACACATGACAAATATTATCCACTACAGATTACTGGATTCTTAAGAAAATATCACTTGAGACCTTTATTGTTGTCATCTGAAGCACATCAATGGTGCATTACACCAGAAATAAAAAGTTTGTCAGTCTTAAGGAAAATGTTACAGGGCTTCATGCAGCAAAACAACTCTAGAAGAAAATAGTGATTAGACTAAAAAGATCTTTATACTTACTAGGTTAAAAATATCATCATGTTCAAAATGAATATGATGATATTTTTTTAGTGCCAGCAGTTTTTGAAATAAGGAAAATGTCAGTTCAGGTCTCCCAGCATTTTCTTTTCATCCAAAATACTAGAAATGTTTTGGTGAAAACAATTACCTTTTATATCAGACGACTGCAATTGTTAATGAAGATGATTATTTCATTGATTAATAAAATTTTAACTTAATTACATCTGCATCCATTTTATCTCCTTGAAAATGTCATAACTCGTTGAATAACTTTTATGTGTGTGTGTACACAACGGTTAGCAAGATTATTTACCTTCTTTACAATCAGACTAATATCCTCATTTTTGTCTTTACTACCACAACCTTTTTGACTATTTTGCCCTCCTGCCTTCAATAGGTGTCTTTCATAACCTTTGGGATTTTCAAAATGAACCTTTTATTTAATCTACTGGAGTAGATTGTTCTCATTCTGCTATCTATGTTTAGAGATGTCTTGGTTAATTATTCTTTTAGTACTGCTAAGTTACTGCTAGTTCTGTTTCCACTGACTCTAAGTATATCTGTATTACCCAACCTAGGGATTGAACTCACAAATACTATGTAGCCAAATGTTTAGGTTAGCAAGCTTGTCTTGCAGACTAATTCAATAATGTTTCTGATCGTCATTGGATACCTCATTCATGAGTCTTTCGAACAGACTAAGCTAAGCTTATATGCAAACATATTTTTCATCAAGTAGTTTCTGAAAGTGGACTGGTCAAACTTGCCAGTTTCATATAATTTATAATGTGCTGGATAATAGCACTTCACACCTGATCAGAACTGATGGTTAATTTATAAAAGTATTTATAATATAAACTTTGGCCAGTGCTAAACTTTTCATAATTGATCTCAGATTTGGAATGGACTAACTATTCTAATAAGTTAAAATGATAAAAGTTAAAATTTTAATAAGTTAAAATGATAAAAGTTAATCCAAATTAAGACTATTTGTTATTTATTTACAATATAATATTTTGAAACCTGAGATGTTTTCACTGCTATAAATATGAAATGGATACTTATTCACTATTGGTGAAGTTACTAAAATTAAAAAAAAAATAATAAGATACAAGTGATTGAATGTAAGCCTGCAAATAGGGTTGCTGATAGATGTGTGCTTTACAGTTGATATTTTAGTTTGGTTTGTATTTCCTATGTTAGTAATATTAGTTTAATATTATTGATATATATGATAGTAATATTAGTTTAATTATTGACCACGAATGGTATTAATTTACAACATTAATATTTAATGAATGATGATAATTTAAGCTTATGTTTTTTTTTCTTTTCATATAAAGTTTTTAAAATATACTCAATTTTTATCTTTCAGTTTGCTGATTCTGACCACTGTAAGTAATTATTTATTCTTTTATTTGATATTAAAGATTATTTCAAGAATTTCCTAACTAATTTCATATTGATTTAGAGACAGCTGTACATTGGATGGTTTTGCTCCCTGCTCCACTTGCAGAAATAAACATCGGTGGGGAGTAATAGATGGGGATAGTAATATAGTTGTAGCAGCCATGAGACATGGACAGGATTTAATATTGTTTGATCATGGAATGATTGTTGGTGCTAGACAGATTGGAGCACATTATCTTCAAGGTGGCAATTCTAGTATTTTTTTTTTCCAGACAACATAGCATGGGTATATTAGTGTACTGACTGATATTAATCTACACCAGGGGTTTTCAAACTTTTTGACTTGCGGACCCCTTTATATTTCAGGCTTTACCTTAGGGATACCCTTATAAATGCTTATGAAATTTATACATAAATATTTGCTGAATATAACATATAATTTTGCATTAATGCAATAAAAGCTGGATTAAAGCTTACTTTAGACATAAGTGTTCAAATAAATTAATGCTGCATGTTACTGCAAAATGTAACAAAATTAAATTTTGTTATATTAAATATTAAATTTACATGTAAATGAAAACAGTAATAGTATTTAACAAATAGTTTTATTGTCAATTACACACACAGGATTTTTTAATACACACTTAGTGAGAAGGATGTGCTTGCTTAGCTTTGCACAAACTGTCAATTCTTGGCGATATTACTGATAAACATACATGTAAGTCACTTTCTGGAGCAAGTCTGGATCTATATTTGTTTTTCAGATTGGTTAGTGCCGAAAATCCTGCTTCACATAAAAATATGTTGTTGCAAACGGTAACAAAATCTTAACTGCCTTTCGAGATAACAATAGATACTCAGAGGCTACAGTGAGCAAGAATTTCGAAAGTTGTTGCTGCATAAAACTGATTTTTAAAGTTCTGTCATATGAAATTTCTGCCAGTTCTTCCAGTTCATTTCCTGTGAGCATGCTATTAGCTATTTTAACATTAAACAGATTTCTGATCTAGTCAAAATTTTCAATATCATCAGGAACATCTTTCGAGAAATATTTGTCAAAATGTTCAGCAAAGTGATATTAAATGTCGTATAACATCTACAATTATCAAATCAACATTAATTGAACCATTGTTGCTGAGATATTCGTCCAGTGTAGGGAACATATCTAAAGTTTTCTTACTAACTTTTGCAGACCATATATTCAGTTTTTACTTAAAGGCTTCGATTTTGTCATGATTAAATAAGATATTTGAATTTCTTCCTTGTAGAGATAAATTCAGTTCATTAAGTTTGTTGAATATATCTGCCAGATAAGCAACTTTGCAAAGCCAAATTTTATCGGCCATTATCGAAGCCAGTTCAGCATTATAATCACACAGAAACATTGACAGTTCTTCTCTAAGTTCAAATAAATGCTGAATTATTTTACCTCATGATAGCCATCTTACCTCTGTATGAAACAACAGACTTGAATGTTCAGCCCCCATTTCACCACAGAGTATTGCAAAGAAGCAACTATACAGTGGTTTGGTTTTAATGAAATTCATCACTTTAATACAAGATGACATCGGACAAAGAAGCATCCATTTTCTTAGCAACCAGGGCTTCTCGATGAATCATGAATGTGTTGCAGTGATATTAGGTGCTGCTTTCTTAACATGCCCCACAACACCTGAGTGAATACCAGTCATTGACGCCACCCCATCTGTACATATGCCAAAATACTGGCTCCATAACAAGCCTGATTGAAGAAGAAAAGAGTCCTCCCCAGTTGTTCTAGTGGGCATAGGATTGTAAAATAGAAAATCTTCAAGCATTTCACTTTCCCAGCAATATCGTACATACACCATAAGTTGAGATCCATTGGTAATATCTGTGCTTTTATTAAGTTGTAATGCAAAAAAGCCTGTTTTCACTCTGTCAATTAACTGAGATTTTATATCTTCTGACATATCTTCTATTCTTCGTGCAATTGTGTTATCTGACAGTGGCACAGCTTTCAATTTCGCAGCACATTTTTCATCCAAAACTGCCTCACACATGTCTATTGCACAGGGCAAAACAAGTTTTTCAGCAATATTATGGGCCTTCTTAGCACAAGCCACTCTCAGTGCCACTAAATAAGATGCCCGTAATAGTTTATGATTTGATGTTACTGACATTGTAAAAGTTGCTTTCTGCTTTAAATATGCATCCCTTTTTCTTTCAAAGAAATCTTTTGGTTTTGTGGCAAATTCAGGATGTAGTGTTGTTAAATGTCGCTGCAATTTAGCTGGTTTCAGGGCTTCATTCGACAACAGCTTATGACAAAGTAAACACTGTGGTCTGTTAGCATTAGACATACTTTCAATGAATCCAAATTGAATATACTCCACATCATATTTTCTTAATTTGTTTTTCTGAACAATCTCTTCTGTCTCTGTAACGGATTCTGAGTTGATTTCATCATGAGGTTTCCATTTCAAAAATTTATCCATGGGTAAAATGGTGACTATTTTGTATAACTTTTATGCTTTTCGTTTGTGAATTTGTTTAATAAATACAGGATGAATAAGCAATATCGCTATGTTTGGAAAAAATTATCTGACAACCCTATATTTACAAATTATTTTAAAGCTGATTTTACTTATACTTATAAATGACCATGCCTAGAATAGTGGTATCATACACTTCATTCACATATCCTCCTTAATTAAATTGATTCTAAAACGCCTGAAGTTTACAACAAACTCAAAATGTAACAATACTAAAAAAAGCCTATCTGGTTTCGACTGTGTGCGTATTGCTAAAAAGAACTCGAAGTATTGTATTGACTCTTTCAGTGGCTGTAGACAACAGGGAACACTTACTGTTAATTACTATGAAAACAATATACTAATAAAAAATTCAGATCTTACTTGCTTACTCGTCCAACAGCCTTGCACTTCTACTTGCAAAATGTCTCCCATTTGAAGATTTGCACACGTGGCGCCTAACAGCCAATGAGAAAGCTGGAAATCGCAAAACAGATCCAAAATTCAAATCCTTTGGTTCCTTCTCTGCATGAATAGAATCCATTATCTTTATCAATTTAAGATACAAATTATATTAGTATATCAAATCTATGAAATAGTTTATTGAATCAATTTATTTCATGATCGGCCTATAAGTTACTTATAAGCGCTTATAAGTTGCACGTCACCCATAAAAAAGTCTTTGCTGTCCACGGACCCCCTATCTTGTCCTTGCGGTAATGTCATGTTTAATGGAACAGACCTTCTATCCTGGTGGTGTAGAGCAGGGCTTTTCAAACTGAAGCTTATGCTATTTCAAGCTGAAGCTTATGCTATTTGTATAAGTTATCTCTTCACACTTCTTTTTCAAGAAATATTTTAATATTTTTCAGTAGCTCAAATAACCACTCTTTATAATAAAAGTATAGAGAAGAGCAATTCTGAACACACAACATGTCAGATCTTCAGGCAGATGGGCTACAGCAACAAAAGACTATGCCAGGTTTCATACCTGTCAGATAAGAACAAAAATCTGAGGCTACAGTTTGCTAAGGATCACAAAAATTGAAAAGATTAGAAAAAAAAAACATTGCCTGGTATCATGAGTCTTGATTTCTGCTGTGAAATTTGGATAATAAGGCCAGAATTTTGTGCAAACAGCATGGATCAATCCTGCTTTGTGTCAAAAGTTCAGGCTGGTGGTGGTGATGCAGTGGTATGGGAAATATACATTGGTACTAATAAAAAATCATTTAAATGTTACACTCTACTTAGGTATTGTGGCTGACCATATACCTCATTTTATGAATATGGTTCACCCATCTTCTGTTGGCCACTTTCAGCACATCAATTCAACATCGCACAAATCAAAAATAGTGGTAAATTGGTTCATAGAACACATTATTTTTTTGTGTTAAGGTAGCTTCTGCAGTCACCAGATCTTAATTTGAGAGAGTAGTTAATATTGGGGCTATTGTACTAGCAATTTGTGAATGGGTTCTGGACCATGCAGTAGTCTCTGGTGGGCCCTCTCAATTTCATGAAGAAGATATATGACTATATCTCCAGACAATTCTATCCAGGTTATTTTTGCATGCATCTCCTGTGGATGTGTCTGTCTCACTATCTACTAGTCTTCTCCCAAGCACACTAAATTCCACACTTGAATTCAAGTAAAATAATTGTTCTGGTTATAATGATTAACTACATCTGGCAGCAAAACCTCTGATTTTGAGGATCATGGAACCCCCCTCTTAATTGCTGTTGTTTCTAGGTCTACCCTGACCTGGAGTAGTAGCACTTGTTAGTGTCCCAGCTATGAGCAAATAGTTAACCCCCAAACAAAAATCAACAGTACATTTTTATAATAAAATGATCAACAATACAGTTTTATAGCAAAATGACAATAAATTCAACACTAAAAAAACAAATATAAAAATACATTTTTATAGTAAAATTACCAACAATACATTTTATGATCTACAAAATATTTAAAAAGACATACCTTTACTCTGAAAGTATAAAATTATGTTCAAAATATCTGTAGTTGAAAGTATAAAATTACATAAAAAATATTTTGATTTTGGCATTAAATAACCCATAGAGGTTGATGTGCCACCAAACAACAACATGAAAGAACACATTCATGATATTAGTCCATATAACATCCTACAATTTTTTAAAGAAATCAAACTGTATTTCAAAATACTACAAAATTACAACATAGAAAACACATATCATTGCCTCTAGTAATTACGTCTGCTTAAACATGTATATGCACAAAAGCCAAGTATCATCTACCAGGTATTCAATTATGGAAACAGGATAACATGTATCATATTTTTATTACTTTCAAGCTCTCGAGAAAATTAAATTTTGGCATTAAATGACCCATGAAGGAGTTGATATGCTGTTAAACAAATCATTCAATTAAAATAAACAAAATTAGCAAACCCAATCTCAAAAAAATGTATAACATCTCCTACACCAATGTGAGGGATCTACATTCCAACTTTCCAGAGGTGGAACTCCATTTTCTTGAGGCCAAATCCAAACTCCTATTTCTGTTTGAAACAGGTATCAATGACTCAATTCCACTGCAGGAACTCGCAAACCTGAACTACTCACCCCTAATATCCAAACACAACCACTTAAATCACCACAGCCATGGATTCTGAGCCTACATTAATGATGGGTGTCCCTGTAGCCAGGATGCAAAGAAGGAAGACCCTGATCTCCCATATATGTGCTTCTGTGTGGCACTTATCCATAGTACCACATTCATTTTCACTCTCTATTGTTCTTAGGACAATGAGGCACTCATTTTCAATTAAATACCTGAGAGGATTGAGAATACCTTTACTGAATTTCCCTCAGCTAGCTTTCATATCTGTAGTGACTTCAATATTCACCACAAAAAGTGGTTAGTCCACTCAAACAAAAGCAATGAAGAAAGTAGATATTGAGAGACTTTTCCATCACCTATGAACTAGGTCAGATCATCAAGGAACCTACCTGCATCTCTGAAGTGACAGGGCATCTGGCAACCCTCCTCAAACTCTTCCTCACATCCTGCACTGAAAAATGCTTATCAAAAGTTTTACCCCAACCTGAGCATGTCAGACCATTCCCTAGTTAATGATAAAATTGACGCCAAGCCAAAGGCATCCCCAGATTTGCCATTCCATAGAACGATTTTTTGTTACACAAAGGCAGAGTGAGACAGATTTAGATCTGATATGGTGGAAGCTCCTTTCTCAACTTTCTTTAAGTGTGCTGCCTCTAAAATTGCTGTCCTCATCTCAGGATGGATCCTCTCTGGGATGAAGAGTGTTATACCACAAAAAAATTCCAACAAAAACCAAAAGCCAGTCTCCGTTCGTCCTTGAATGCACTGTAGCCATAGCTCATTGTATCCATTACTTCAATATCTATTGCAAAGAGCAGTGTAGTTTGATTCTTACTGCATTCAGAACCACTTGTAATTGCAGCAAGAAAGTTCTGGAAAATGCAAAGTGCTCCGTGGAACCAACTTCCAAGAGGATGTTTTCCCAATCACTACAATTTTAACCTGTTCAAGTGTAGGGTTGACCATTATCTTCTGATGAAGTAACACACATTTTGTATATGGATCAGCACAAAGTTTCTCTTCTTGGCCCTTTACTCAGGATCAGTGTAATATCTGTGTACTCGTCTTGGCTTCAAAGTGTCATTCCCTGGCACTTCTGTCTAGAATCAGAATACATGAAAATATAAAAGATATGTATAAGATAATATATATTATAATATATAATGGACATGTGATTGAGGGGTTAAAATATTAGTGTTTCAGTTGAGATCCAAGTTCAAATTTCACCATAGTCAATTTGTCAAGAAAACAAATTTTTGGTTATATTGAGCTGAGATGATCTCAGCATTTGTCAGTATTGAAAATTGCCTGAAAACTCTATCGTGGTATGATCCAAGCCTTGTGAGTGAATTTGTTTAAACAAAATTATTTAGATACTTGTAATAAAGTCATCATGACTGAGGGTTCAAGGAACTTCTTCAACTACTGGTCAATACCAGATTGTGTTTATCTGCCAGAAAGTATAACTAAGGTCTGTTCTGCATAGCTACAGTATAAACCACAGTGAATTGTGCTTCCATGTTGACCAAATAAAAAAAAAAAAAATGAGAAACATAATTTTATTATCCACTTTGTGTGGTAATATATATATATATATTCCAAGCTGTAACAAATGTTTCTTTTTTTTTTTTTTTTTACTTCTAGCTTGTAGCATCTGTGGTATACAACAGTCGATTGTGATCTGCGATATTTGTTCATTGAAAAGCCTCTGTGAAAAATGTGATGTTACATGGCACTCCCATCCAAAACGTGTTTCTCATTATCGAAAGAAGCGAAATCCTGTGAGTCAAAGGTAAGCTACAAACACCTTTTCAAGTACTCTTTCTTTTAATTTCAGTTCCTTCTATACTCTGTGAACTTTTTAACTTCAGTGGAACTGGAAGCTTTCTCTGGCAAATAGTTAAACCTTTGCACTTTATATTAATATTATTGTTATTATATAATGGTTAAGAAGTTATCATTTTATTACTTTAATTCTAGAGAATATTTAAAATTTATTGTTTGATATGTAAAATCTTTTTCCATCAGAGAAAGAAAATATAATCTTTAAATATTTCAATAAAGAAAGAATTTTTAATGTTTACATCTTCAATATTAGTTTTGATGCTTATTAAACTGGAAATGTAGAAAGGAAAATTGTTTAACACCAATCTTTTAAACAGGGAAGGCCTGTCTGCGTAAAAAAATCAGATTCTTGAAATCCTGGTATTCTAATGTGGCAGTTTAGGAAATATATAACTATTCCAACCACAAAACCTAATATTAACCTCAGCATGGCCATTTTGGATAGAACATAATATTATATAAAATTGAAGTTTTGCAAATATTTCAAGTTTTGTATTGATCTTATCAGGTCTTCTTATAAATGGGATAAGGTTTTCAAAAATATACAGTTGTTTTAAGTAATATTTTCAGCAACATGTCTTTACTACACATGTATTCAAAAGAATTGAAGAATAATTGAGCAAATAAAAAAAGAAATAATCAGATTGAATGCAAGTGTAAAAAGCTGGACAACTGCTCTCTAAATGGTAACTATTAGGCAATGAACATTATCTATAGGGCAGTGGTTAAATGTGAAGGAAACCTGGATAAACCTACATTGGTGCCACAAAATGTCCTTATATAACCATAAACCATCATTTAACCTTTAGCACACTGTATTATTAATATTACTTCTCTTTCTACTGCATCCTTATTTTTAATTTCACTTCAAGTTGTTTTCTGTTGTCATAGCAGGATATGACAACACATCCATGAAATTCATGAAATTCAAACTCACTATTGTTCAGGGATCAGTTACCTTCGGTGGTAGGATGTACTTTTTGTTCAGCATATGAAGTTACATACGGAAGTAATAAAGGTTAGTTTAGTGAGGTATAAGAGTAGGAAAGATCTGTCACGGTATATACAACAAAGGAAAATAGATACACCTACCTATGCCAATAGGAATACGCTGACTATATCTACTTTCCTCAATCAGCAATATCTATTGAATATATATATATATATATATATATATATATATATATATATATATATGTGGAGATTATGTCAGCAATGAAATCTGTCCTGCACCCCTAACTTCAGATTGGGAAGATGAAGGGAATGTAAATTGAATGGATTCCTACATATATAGGAATGCTTATGATTGAAAGTATTATGTTTACTCTCCCACCTGATTTCATTAGATCAAACTTAAATATTAGTGAGTTTGTAAATAAAGTATTTTTTTTTACCTTTCATTCAGTATGTTTTAAAAATTTTATATATATATATATATATATATATATATAGTTAAAAACAATAACATTAATTAACATCTATAAAAGCCAAACACATCTTAACTTTAAGCAAGACAAATTTTCTCTTAGAAATATCGTAAAAAAAAATGCACAACCCCAGTTGACCAGAACAAGAAAATTAAATTATTTACTACAAAAAATTTAAAACGTCTAATCTTGTCATCAACAATAGCAACACACCTGCAAAATCTAAATTACAGAGAACCAATATTATTTATGAGTTCACATGCTTCTAAAGGAACTGTCTTCCTGATCAAATCAAACTCATAAATAATTATATTGATCATACCACAACATGTCTTTCTAGATGATTCATGTTACACCTATCTAACACTAGCTCAGTTAGAACTCATTTAAATACACATGCAAACCTACCAAACTCAATCCACATTATACTAGTAGAAAATACAAGTATAATAGCCTTATCCATATGTAAAAAAAGATTAAAAATAATGGAAGCATTAAAGGAAAGTAAAGGAAGTTTTCAAAAAATAAGATTTAAATTAAATTGGACTTAAGCTGAGTATTGAAAAATGTGAATTTTTTTCACCAAACGTCAAATATTTGGAACAGATTATAGATGAAAAAGGTAGGAGGCCTGATCCTAGTCATGTGAACGCAATAAAGAACATGCCTGCTCCAACAAATATATCATTCCTACAATCATTTTTGGGTTTAGCAAATTATTATAGCAGTTACATCCTAAAGATGCACACATTAGGAGCACCATTAAACAAACTTCTTAAAAAAGATGTCAAGTGGAGCTGGTCAGTTGATTGTCAAAAGGCTTTTGATAACTTAAAACAGCATTACGACCCTAATAAAAAGATTTATATTGCAAGCGATGCTAGTAATCTGGGTTTAGGGGTCGTACTCTTACACAAAGAAAAAGATGTTCAGTTAAATGTTTCGAGGACTTTGCTCCCGGCAGAAATGAATTATTCACAAATTAAAAAAGAGGGGTTAGGCCTGATATTACTGTTAAGAAATTTCACAGATACATACATGGAAGAGAGTTCATTCTTCAAACTGACCACTGCCCTCTACTGTTTATATTCAGCTCAAAAAAAGGAATTCCTACACATTCAGCTAATCGTCTACAAAGATGGGGAACCATCTGCTTAAATTATCCTTTCAAAATGGAGCTTTTAAAATCTAAAAAAATAGCACATGCTGATGGTTTTGTCAAAAATAAGAGAACCAATAGAAGAGACAGTTATTGCTTCACTGAGTTCCCAAATGGATATTAAAATGTTTTGTATAACACAGTAAGAGAACTATAAGTTATTTTGGAAGAAATAAGGTTCAAAGCAAAATTTGATATTACAGAGAAAAAGAATGAAATAATGTACCAGATTATCCTGGGTATAATGATAAACTGCATCCAGCAGCAAGGCCTCTGATCAGGAGGTTTTGAGGAGTGTGGAACCACCTCTTAGTTGCTGTTGTTCCTGGGTCCACCCTGACCTGGGGTGGTTGCACCTGTTATGATTTTAGCTATGGGTAAATAGTTTCCCCCCTCCCTTGATCTAGAGTCGGAATACTATTAAAGTGTAAGAATGGGTTTTTTGTAATAATAATGCCATCAACACAAATTTCAGTATATAAAGTGCACATTCACAAAACCTGATTTCAAAAAACTAAAATTTCCCTTAAATGGGGCCACCCGTTTGCCATGGGTGGCAACCTGTGATACCTGGGGACAGAGTCCTGGTGAATGAGTGACTCCTGATCTGGTGTAAAATGACCAGGAGTTTCCACAACACATCACTTTGGTTCCTACCTGGGATAAACGGGTGGATGGAATAGCCCAATCCATTCCAATCGGCTAGTCACATAGTGGCAAGGGCTAGTTGGGATGATAGATAATGGGTCTGATAGGGCCATGAAGCCTTACATCATACTATACTTGGGTAGATATGGTGGAGGAGTGCAGGTGCTCGTATCCACTCTCATCACAACTATACTGTCTGTGTAGCCTTGGCGGATTAGGGCGAATGGGATTAATCCCCTCTGATAGTGTCCCTTAAGAAGGAACTCTGAGGTGGGTGAGGAGCACAGACAGCGAATACAAAAATTAAAATTATATGTCTATCTCTTATAAACGGACCAAGAGACAATATGAGACTTCTGAAAGCAAAAATGAAATAGAAAAAAAATCAATTTCCAACTTTCATTGTTGTAGAATCAGTAGAGGGTGATATATCAAAAGTGTCTTCTTTTGTGTTGCAAAGGGTTATTTCAGACATGATCAAACCACAATCTGTTAAGAAAATGAAAAAAAAATAATACTCTATTCAAGTGATATCCAAAAAAGACACAGAAATTGCTAAAAATCAAGCAAATTGACAACAATAAAGTCAAGGCCTATTCCCATCAATTTCTTAATTCATCAAAAGGAGTAATAAAATACCCAGAACTGTCACTTTGTTCATCAGAAGAAATTGAAAATGATGACACCCTAAAAAAGCAAGGAGTAACAGGTGTTAAAAGAATGCAAGTAAAAAGAAATGACACAGTAATAAACACCAACACATATATTTTGACATTCGACAAACTGACTCTACTAAAAGAAATAAAGATAGGTTACACAATAGCCAAGGTAGAGCCATACATTCCGAATCCCTGTAGATGTCAAATGTCAAAAATTTGGTCATCTTCAAAATGTTTGTATGAGAACATCAGTTTGGTGAAGATGTGGAGAACCAGAAACTGAGCATGATGAATCACCTTGTGAAAGGCCTCCTTTATGTCCAAAACTGTTAAGAAAAACATTCAGCAGACTCCAAAGAGTGTAACATTTGGAAAAAGGAAATAATTAGAAGAAAATACATGCAAAATATCTCATTGCAAGAAGCCAAGAATCAATCTAATTCACTTCAAGCATCATATACAAATATCACTAAAATATCAAATCAACAAAAAGTCATCCAAGAAAACAGTGCATTAAGAAGCCAAGATCTTATAACTCTTATTAACGAATTAAAAAGTTTAATAGAACTACTAAAATGTAGTATATCACTCATAAATCAAATGCCTATAGACAAAAAAAATCCTGTCCTGTCAACCTCAAACAAAAAAGTCTCTACATGTACAAAACAATTAAATCTGAAAATTCCAAACCAAAGTATAAAAATCCAAGAAATAGAAACTTCTAAACATTCTCAAGAGAATCAAAAGGTACATAAAAAAAAAAATAACTCAACTTTTAGTGAAGAATCAAGAGAAATGGACATAGAGGAACAAAACTAAGCCCATCACAAACAAGGGAACAGTCATCATCTATACAAAGATCATTAAAAGAATCTAATGGAAAAACATACCCTATACCATCAACCACAAACAAAAATGACTCTACATCTACAAAACTATTAAACCCGAAAAATCCAAACGAAAAAAAAAAATCCAAGAAATAGAAACATTGAAACATTCTCAAGAGAATGAAAAGATACAAAAAAAAAAAAAAAAAATAAATAAAATAACGAAACGGTTATTGAAGAACCAAGGAAAATGGACATAGAGGAACAAATCTCTAATCCATCACAAACAAGGGAAAGATCATCATCTAGACAAAGTTTATTAAAAGAACTGAATGGTAAAACTAAGGGAACAAAATCAAACAAGAAAGTAGAAACAAAAGAAGTTCAAAGAACAAAACATAACAAGAAACAAAATGCTAATAGTCTGGAGAATATAGAAATGATGGACACTTCACTCATATAAAAAAAACAAACTTGGACGTATAAAAATTCATAACTCGTAATACATAATCAAGATGCAAAACATTATTCAATGTGATTGTAACTGGGGTCAAAATACTATGAAAGTATAAAAATAGGTTTTAATACCAGAAATATTTTGTAAAAAAAATCATTACCTGTAATACATTTTTGAAAAAATCATTACCAGCAATATATTTTTGAAAAAAAAAAGAAAAAAAGAAAATATATATTACCAGCTATATATTTTTGGAAAAAAAAGAAAAAATATTACCAGCGATACATATTTGAAGGAAAAATATTACCAGAAATAGATTTAAAAAAAATATTACCAACAATAAAAATTTTGTCTGCATTAAATAACCCATTGAGGTTGATATGCCGTAAAACCAAAACAAACCAAACCAAACAATGGACCAGAAGAAAAATAAAGGAAGTAATATTTTTTCTATATGTAACTTTATATTGTTATATGGAGATCAGGTGGTAATACTTGCAGTTTTAACAAAAAAAAAATATACCAGACATCCTGGAATATCAAGAATGAAAGCTCTCATGAGGAGTTATGTGTGGTGGTATGGCATGAACAAAGAAATTGAAAATTTGATAAAAACTTGCAAAAACTCTGTGTTGACAGCTAAGGTGCTACCTGTGGAATTCAACTCCTGGTCAAAGACTGATAAACCATAGTCAAGGTTACACATTGAGTATGCCGACCCCATAAAGGGGACTTATTACTTTATTGTGGTAGACAGTTTCACAAAGTGGCCAGTTTTTAAATGTAAAATGCCAACTAGCAGAGTCATGATGGATTTTTTACAGAAATTATTCACTAGATTCATTGTACCAGAGACTATCGTGTCTGACAACAGTACACAGTTTTCTTCAAAAGAAAATTTTTGTAAAATCCATTCAATTATACGCTTAATATCTGCACCTTACCACCCATGGTCAAACGGAATGATGGAAAGATTTATTGATGTGTTTAAGAGAGCAATTAAGAAAGCAAGCAGAATTGAAACCATGAACAAAGAATTACAAAGATTCTTATCCATATATTGCATAAAACCTAATGTAAATGCAAGTTCAAGAATGACCCCAGTCGAACTCATGTTTGCAAGAAAAATTTGTTCAATATTCGATAAACTGAGACCTACAGAAAAGAAAATGGAAGAAAGAAAAATACCAATGGTAAACACTACAACCCCCCCCCCCCAGTGAAAAAATCTATTTTAAGAATTATAAATTTGAAAAAGAAGGAACCATTGATAAAAGAATTGGCAAAATGTTGTACTTGATAAAACATCTAAAATGGGTGATTAAGAAACATTCAAATCAAATAAAAAAAGATATACCGCAGATGTAGATCAACACAAGGAAGAACCTATGATGGTGATTTATGATATGTTCAACGTATCTACGCCTCAACCAGTGCAACAGAATTGATCAAGTAAGCGAAAATGAATTCCAATGGTTACTATGGAAATAGACCTTGAAAGACAGAAATTTGTCGTCCATGGGACATAAAATTTCAATGGGGAGATATTGTAGAGTAGCTAGCACCCCTTCAACACTCTACCAGATGGCCTGGCTCATAGCCTTAAATAGTTTATGATTAAGGACTTCAACGGTTGATTAATAATAACTTGATACTAACCTGATTAATATTTGGACTGATCTTCATTTGGCTATACAGCATTTGACCCTCCTCTACACCTTGTAAGTTGTCTTATTGTTCTGTGGTTTTTGTATGTATCCATTAGCACCAGATACTGGTGCTGAATAAATATATTAAGCACTCATTCTTCTTTGTATATCATTCACCTTGATGATACAAAATCATCCTTGATAATGGCTATAAGAATAACTGAAAGGGGCTTGGATATGCAGAACTTTTGGACAGTTTTTACACATTTTGTGTCCAGAAAAGAAAACACTTGAATAAACACAAGAAAATTAAATAAAAAGCTTAATTGCTGTACCTTGTCAGTTATCTTTAACAAAACTTGTATAAAAGAGGGATTGCTACACACACACACACACACACACACACACACACACACACACACACACATATATATATATATATATATAAAAAGTTCTGTCTATAAATTTTTTTATTTAATTTTCAAAATTTCTGAATTAGCTGTTTTGTGTTATTGGTAAATTTGCCAATGTTCATATTTAATTTTATCCTATATTATTTTCTTCCCCAGTACTTTTAAATAATATTTACACAACTGTTTTTTAATTCCATCATTCACACATTTGATGTAACCACTTTCAAGTCATTCAAGGTGGTGTTATATAAGCAATCAAACTTAAACTTAGATATGTGGTCCCCTATGGAGAAAGATATTATTAAATGTTGGCTGCTTCTCTTACAACAACCTTCAGAATTTCTTCTATTTGCACAAATTTCAGTTTCATCGTTTATATGACATCACCTTGAGCAACTTGAAATTGGTTTTAATTAAAATAAACAAAAAAATAGATAGACAGAACTTGTCCATATTATTTAACTAAATATGTTTGAGAGAATTATTGCAACCAAAATACACCTTATGTATGTGCATGTGTATATAGAGAGAAGATGGTGAGAAATTCTGTCCTTCCAAGAAGAGATGGTACCTAAAAATACTGATTTGCTTATATCTTTGTAAGCAGATTGATTTGAGAATTTCAACTATTTTTCATACCCTCCCTAACTTATAATGTGTGAGTGTGTAATCTAAAGAATATAATAATAAATGTCAGATTTTAATTAAGCCTTCAGGACTTATTCATAAATAGATTAAATCATTTTCTAAATGTTTCCTTTTTAGAAATTCTTGCTATATATATATATATATATATATATATATATATATATATATATATATATATATATATATATATATATATATATATATATATATATATATATACTTCTGTTACCCCCACCTATTTAATTTTATAAAATATTGATAAATCCATTTTTTAGAGCTTAATGTTTACATTAGCTATAAGCATAAGTCTTTGGAGAATTTAAATCATCAATCTTTTTTGTAAGACTTGACCCACAGTTACCGAAAATCTTCTCTGAATTATAAAATAAAAAAATTCAATAAAATTGAGACTTTATTTAATTGGACAAGCTTTTAATTACTTTTATGGAAAAGATATATTATGAACACTAATGTCCCAATTTTTTTTTTTATGAATAATGAATTTTTACCGGAATTGTTTTTATTTTTTTTTAATTTTAATTATAATAATTTATAAAATTTTACATCTTTCAAAATTCTGTATTAATTTGGTTAGGTGATATTGTTATTAAGTAAAAACTATATTTAGTAATCATAAATAGAAAAGCTTACTACAAGTCAGTGAGCCCCTGTATTTAAAAAAAAAAAAAATTTGTGTGTATAAACTTGCCAATTTTTTTAAAATGAACATCCATACACAACCTTATCAGAAATTAGGTGTGTTAACTATAGTAAATTTCAAATTTTCTAACATTTTCTCAACAATTATCTTTTTGAGTAAGACAATTCAAATACATAAAATTCAATGAAATATTAAATTACTTAGAATATTTTCCTAAATTTTTAAGACTACTTGGTAATTAAAAACTTATATAAAAACGGTGTTCACCTTATATTCATCAAGTAATTTTTACAGTTATGTTCCCTGTAGAAAAAAATCCCAAACATAAGTTGATTGAGATAGTTGTCAGCACCTCATAAAACACCAACCTCCGTGTTATTTTTAACTAAAAGTAAGTAATATCAAATTTCAAATCAGATTAATGAAACTTTAAATCTGCTAATGTTCCTCAAATAAAAATTTAGAAAAGTATGTTTTATTTTTGAAAGATTTTTTTAATAAAAAGAATGATGTTGTGTTGACAGATTCATTAATATGGCTGATTTTTATCAATTTTAATGATATCAAACAAAAAATCATTCCAATCTTTTAAAATTCAGTGTTGTGTCGTGTATCTTGCTAAGTAAGCATTCGACATCCGTTCTAGTTGGTGTCCGTTTATCATATGAGCTACCTGCTCATATGCAAATTATACTAATTTGCATATCACTACATCTCCCTATAACGGAGGGGCCTTATGCCGCGAGTACTTCTTGTACTTCTTCTTGTGCCCTCCTGAACCTCTTCCCTTATCTCTCTCCTTTCCCTTGGAGATCTAGATCTATCACGTCTTTCCCTATAATCGAACTGTTCCTCTTGCATACTCTGGTCTTTCTCTTCTAACTTGTCCCATTCTACTTCTTCCTCTTCTAACTCATCCCTCTCTACTTCTTCCTCCGCAGTTTCATTCTGCATTAACTCTTCTGTTATGTCAATAATGGGCATCTCTGAAGGCATTTCCTCATCCGATTCTTCTCCTTGGGATCTTATTTGGTCAGCATGAGCTAGAACACTGTTCCCATTTTCTTTATTTAATATTGCAGTATTATGTCCTTTCTGCATAATAAATTCGGCTGACTTGGGTTGCATATTCCTATTTCTTTTGTACCACATCTTTTGATTTGTGGCATATGACATAGTCAAAGGGGACCTTAATTGTCTGCCCATTAAGGCAGATGGACTTTCCGGCCTGCCTGCATGTGGAATTGTTCTGTAACTTAATAATAGTCTTGGTAGGAAAGCATTGATTTCCTCCTGTTGCAAGCATGCTTTTATGCCCTTCTTTACCGTCTGGACCATCCTTTCCGCTGTCCTATTACTTTGAGGGTGGTAGGGAGGGGTCTTGTAAGGTCTGCATCCTATTTTTCTTAGCCATTCATGCAAATCAGCATCCACAAATTCTGGTGCGTTATCAGTCACCAATGTTCTCGGTGTCCCATTCCTCGAAAATATTACTCTTAATATTTGTTTTTCGATGGTACTTTTTTTATCAGGTACTCTTACCACTTCAGGCCAACCTGAATATGCGTCTACTAATATTAATAATAGTCCTATCCCATTGACATAGGCATGGTCCATGTGTACTCTGCTCCATGGTTCTACTTCTCGGGGCCATACATGTATTTTCTTTTGCTTAAAATTCCTGAGTTCTGTGCATTTTTTGCATCTTTTTACGTAGTCTTCTACGTCTCTTGAGTACCCCGGCCACCAGGCTTCCAATTTTAATCTTCTTTGCGTAGCTGCCACTCCACAATGTACGTCATCGTGTACACTTTTTATAATCTGTCTCCTCTGTGTTTCTGGAGGAACTACCAAGTCTCCATTACATATTATCCCGTTTTCTATAGTCATTTTATGTCTGATTTCTTTGAATGGTCTTTCAGCCATTGAACAATTTCCCCAGCGATTCTGTTTTATCCTCGACATTATTCTATTTAACACTGGGTCATTTGTAGTTTCAGTAGCCATTTTATCTACAGATATTACATCGGTTTCTACAAGGTGCAAGAATGTGTCTTCAAATTCCTCGTCGTTTTTGTCCTTCTCCTCTCTATAAAACCTCAATCTAGATAAGGCATCAACGTGCGGTATCGTATTCCCTTTAACATATTCAATGTCAAAGTCGAACGCCATCAGTCTAATCGCCCAATGTAATATTCTGGACGTTGTAACTTTCGGTAGCTCTTTTCTTGGGTTGAAAATAAATTCCAGTGGTCTGTGATCACTTTTCAACAAGAATTTTTTTCCCATCAAGAACTGTCTTGCTCTATCCGTTCTCCACACTATGGCTAGTGCCTCCCTTTCTTTATTCGAATAATTGTGTTCAGTCGTTGTTAATCTCCTCGATAAGTACATTATGGGATGCCCATCTTGTGACAAAATACCAGATATGGACTGCTCACTAGCGTAAGTAGTTAGAGTTATGTCCTTCTTAGGGTAAAAAATTTGTACTATTGGCTTTTTTGCCAGAATCTGTTTTAAGTTTTCAAAGGCTTTCTGTTGGTGTTCTAACCAAATGAATTCCACATTTTTTTTTCTTAACTTAGCAAATGGTTCTGTCAACTCATTATATTTTGGTACATATTTTCTATAAAAATTTACCAAACCTAAGAAGGACTCCAACTCTTTTTTATTTTTCGGTGTAGCAACTTTTAGAATTTTCTCTATTAGTACTTTATGTGGAGAGATCCCTTCCTTTGATATTGAGTAACCCAAAAATGATATTTCATTACTGTTGGTTACACACTTTTTCGTATTTATTGTCATACCAGTGTCTCTTAGCTGGTTCAGTATATTTTCAGTTTTTTTCTTTAAATCATCTTCATTTAAATCTCCAACACATATATCGTCTTGATAACAGATGGTATTTTCAACATTTCCTATTACTTTTTCAATAGCTTTTTGAAAAATTGCACTTGCTGTTTTTATGCCATACGGCATTCTTTTCCACCTTAATAGGCCTATAGGTGTGTTTATGGTCGTCACTTCTTTAAAATTTTCATTTATCGGTATTTGGTGGTAAGCTGATTTTAGGTCTATCTTCGAAAATACTTTCATTCCAGCAAGTTTATGTAAAGCTACTTCCACATTCGGAATAGGGTACGAGTCAGCACAAACTTTGTGGTTCACCCCTATTTTATAATCTCCACAAATTCTCAGGTCACCATCTTTTTTTTTCAATACCACAATGGGTGATGCCCATTTACTTCCTCCTGGAGGGGCAGGTTCTAATAAGTCTTCCTTTATTAGCTTTCGCAATTTAGCTATTACCAACGGTAATAAATGCACTGGTATTTTTCTCGCTTCGTAGTAGGAGGGGGAAACATTTTCTTTTAATTTCAGGCTAGCTTCATAATTTTTTAATTTTCCTGTTTTTTCCATTTCTATCTCATTAATCAACTTCGTTGAATTTATTTTTAACACGTCATTCCCCAGTAGTCCATTCGTTTTTCGGCAATTTGTAACTATAATGGGTACTATTTCATATTTTTCTTTTAGTTCTATTGAACCTTCAAAGTAACCCATAATTGCTATAATCGAGCCATCAAACTGACGTAATTGTACGTTGGTTTTTTTTAAAAATGGTTTTCCCATTTTTTCCCACAAATTTCTGGGTACTATCGTGACCTCACTACCTGTGTTGATTTGCATTTCGACAATACAGTCGTTGATTTTCACTTTTATTTTTGTATCTCCGTTCTTAGATCCAGTATTTTGTATATTATCCTTTTTTACATTAAAAATCTGTCTATTTTCATTCTCTACTCTTTCCACATTTTTCGTTTTACATACTTCTTTGAAGTGATTTTTTTTTTAAACACTTTGAACATGTTTTTCCAAAGGCTGGGCATTTTTCTTTTTTCATTTCATGAATTTTTCCACAGTACGCACAATTTTTTCTTTTTGTTTGTACTGTATATGTTTCAGCCATTATTTCTTCGTAGGATTTATTTTTATTTTGGTTGTAGGTATGTATTAATTCCTGCTGTTGTATAAATTCTATACACATATTCAAAGGCATGTTTGTAAGTTGTAACTGTTCCATTAACTTATATCTATGTGCCGAATTATGCATACCTTCAATTAATCTTAGTTGGATTAATTCTTCTTCCGTTGTCTGCTCTCCTGTTCCTAGTTTTTCGAATTCACGGTATTTACTCGCACTTCTTAACCGGTGTAAATATTTTACTATTGGTTCATCCACTTCCTGCTTCATTGCCATAAACTTGGTCCTTTCTGCAATCACCAGTCTTTTCTTTGGCCTCATGTTTCCCTTAATAACTTATTTCTTCGAAAGTCATTTCTTCTAGTTCTCGAGGGTAAACCATTGTAGCAACCTTCATAATTGCTTCACAACCAGCGGTAGCCATAAACAAGTCGGTGATTTCATTTTCCCCCTCCTCTGTTTTTGTTGTCTTTCAACTTTTTACATCTTGCATTAGCAGCAAAGCAACAAATCCACGTATCTACGTATTCTGGGTCTTCAAGGACCAGAGAGTATCCTATCGGCAACACCATTGTTGTGTCGTGTATCTTGCTAAGTAAGCATTTGACATCCGTTCTAGTTGGTGTCCATTTATCATATGAGCTACCTGCTCATATGCAAATTATGCTAATTTGCATATCACTACATTCAGTTTGAAATTAAGCAATGGGTAATTTCCAATTTTACATTTGTAAAATCAGATTTGTTTAAATCAAATCAAATTGTGGCTTTTTTTCCTCATGGACTCCCTTTTGCTTCTCATTTTATTGTAAATCCAAATGAAATACTTATTGCATCACTGGTAAACATTGAAAAAAAAAAGCATATGATAGATACACTGGTTTGATCTATGCCAGATTCATGTATTGTACTTGTACTCAGTGGTGTACCTGTTATGGATTGATTAAAAACTCTTATTTATGTGTGAAACATGCAAGATGGAGTGTGGAAATATTAAAAACAGTAAAACCTGTAAGATTCACCAAAAATTTGAAACAAATGATGCGATTGTCTCCAGCTACTGCCACAAGTTCGTTTGGTGAAACTCAATTTACAGAACATTTTTCTTCACTGAATTTGGTAAAAATGTTTTTTTACTGAAATAAACTTTTTAGTTCACTTTCATATTATTTTCATTTTACAAATGTAAAATAAGAAATTAGCCAGCAAAGTACTGTACTTACTGAAAATATTAAATTTAAATAGCTTGAAATTAAGACTAAAAAAACTTTAAGAAAGATTTTTCAAATTTTAATTATGTATTTTTTAAAACCCTAGTTATTGCTTTTCTTTGGAGGTACAAAAAAAAAAAATATTGATAGCAAGACAGTGTGTGAAAATTGACAGATCACAGCAAAGCAAAAATATGAATAAAAACGGAACTCCATGTCTAACCTGGTTGACAGTTTCAGGTCAGAACCTAAAATTTTTTGGTATTATTTACGTATTTATTACACCTATATCATCCCCAACTATTATTCTATGTTGTACCAAAACAAAGAAAATATGCTACTGTAATGGGTGTAATAGCAAAAATGAACCAACTTTTCAATTGCCGGTCAGGTGTATTGCTAGACAAAATAAAGTTATTTTATTTATTTTATATAATGTGTTTGTGTATTTAGGAAGCAAATATTTAAGTTTCTTAGAGAGCTATTAAGTGTAGTGATGTAAGCAAGGTGTGTTGGTCCTCTAAGCAATACTCATATAACAAAAACAGCCATCTATAAATAAAAACAATTATAATTTTAGAGTCTGCATCCTCAGATGTATATAAAAAAATAAACACACACAAATCTTACACTTTGCTTACATCACTACACTCTTTTCCTACATCACTATACTCACTAGTTCTATGAAACTCACCATTTGTCTCTACCTACTCTGATGATGACTTAAGAAAGTCAAAAGATTTCTTCTGAAATGAACTGAACTTTGGGACAATATCTGATTGAATTTCTCCCTATCTGGGGAGCATTATTCATAATTTGGAAATGTCAATCAATGAAATTAATTAACATAAAATGTCTGTTGTCTTTAATAACACTTGCCTTATATATATATATATATATATATATATATATATATATGGCACCTCCACAGATTCATGATAGCTAAAATTTAAATGAATTTTTAAAAATGAAAAATCTTTCTTTTATTTTAGTTTTAATTTCAAGTTAAGAGACTAAATTTAATATTTCCAATAAGCAAAATTCTTTGCTCTATTTCAAAACTAGTTTAAATTGACTCAAAATAGTTTTTTTTCTTTTTTTGGTTAAAAAATCATATTTTGGCACCATTTTTAGCTCACATTTATTGCAATGTAATTCTCTTCATTAAAAAATCTTCCAAAAATAAAATATACTTTACTGAAAATTTATTTGAAGAATATTAGCTGATTTAAAGGATAATTAATCTGATTTGAAACGAATATTATTTGCTTTAAGTTAAAATATTGCAGAACTGCATTTTTTAACACATCAGTAGCTGTTTATTTAATTTCTTCATATGTTTACAGCTTGATGACAAATTGATGTTTATCTAATGTTTTTCTATGGGGGCTTTATCCGGAAAAAAAAATATTATCATCTAAAAGGGTGAAATTAATAGAGAATTTTAAAAGATTTAAAACTTGATAAATTATTCTAATTAAAATTTAAAAAAAAAAAAAATGAAAACAATTGTTGTAAAAATTCATTATTCATCGAAAAAAATTTTCTTAAAACAATGGTGTGCTTAATATATCTTATTTATAAAAGCAGTTTAAAGTTTTCTAATTAAATAATGTTTTAGTTTTATTGCATTTTTATTTTACAATTCAGAGCAAATATTCAGTAAATGGTATTTCTGTTTTACAAAAAAAAAATTGATGAATTAAATTCTCCAAGCTTTTAACAAATATAATTATGAAAATTTTTCGAAATTTCAGAAAATTAATGTTGGGGAGGTGGGTAACATATAAAAAAATATTTTTACCAAGATTTCCTTAAAAAAAAAAAAAATTAAAATATTCTATTTGTGAATAAGTCCTCAAAATTTCATTAAAATCTGACCATTATTTGATTTTTGAAAAAAAAAAGCTAAAATTTCCTAAGTAATCAAAAAATACTTTGTTTTTTTTCTTCTGCTCTTTTTCCAGTGAATTAGTGGAGGTACCTAATATATATCTATGTGTGAGTGTGTGTACTGGCCTGAATATTAAAAAATTATTAAAGAAAAATATGTATTCTCAGGCAGAATTTGAACCTTCATCCCACTGGGTAGACGCAGATTAGAATCCTGCCAGAAAGTGCATATTTCTTGAATATCCAAGCTGGTAGACAAAAATAAATAGATATACTGTTTAATATATATAAGTGAATCTTACTTAATATAACAAGTTATTGTATGATCCAAGGGAAACTTTCCAAAATATATATAAAGGAATAACAGAAGATCCATGAAAAAAAAAGAGAAAGCATCATTCACAAATATGGTACAACCCAAAACACACCAAAAATACCATGAAAATAAGGAAAAAACACCAGTGTACAACAACACCTCAAAATAATATAACCTTTGCCAAGAGAAGATAGAAATAATCACCTTCTCAAAGAAGATACACTCCTAATTGTTTAGGCTAATTCCCAAGTGCAGACCCACAAACAAATTCCTGTAAAACTACCGACAAACACAACATGACCAAAAAGACTAAATAAAATTCCATAACATAAATCTAATAAACTTTATTTCAAATGCCAAAATATAGGACCAAAGAAAATATACAAAGCAAATAAATGAAATATATAAATAAAATAAAAATAATTTGATATTCCTACATGCATGTTTACATGTGTGTGTGTATGTATAAATATATTTAAGTACGGTGGTTTAATGGATTAGGGTTTGTAATGAGAAATCAAAGAGCCAAGTTCAAATTCCAGTAGAGTTGTTACATTCACATACAATACAAATACACTAGGAAAATCCATCTCTTCTCCCCAACTATCTATTGGTAAATAACAGGACAGACTGGATACTATGGCCTTGGTTAGCAACCAGTCTAGAAGAAGGCCACCTTTTTTTAATTCAAAACCTGAGTAGGACCATTTGGAGACATTGTGGTAAACTATATGCACCAGTTCTCTGTATTAAGTTCTTCTAAAAACTGCCTGGTCCTGTAGAAGCTTTCACCATCAAATCATTGTAGTCTGGCTGTTCAGTTCTAAAAACTGAGATACTGAACCCTCATAAATAGAAAAGAAAAAATTTTATATATATATATATATATATATATATATATATATATATATATATATATATATATATAATCATCTTTTTCTTTTTTAATCATTTCACCCCAAAGAAGACAACAAAAACCACTAGGATGCAGACAGTAAAAAAATAGAGGACAGTAAAAGAATAGGATTCAAGGAGACAGAAGATGACAATTGACATTGTATTAATTTTTTAAAATTGTAGTTGATAGTGAAGCAGGAAACAAGAAATGTAAAAGAAACTATTAGCTTAGAACTTTTACAATTCAAAGATTAAATGAATTTTTGTTAAAATAAAAGGATGTGATATTCTATGAATGCATAATTAGAATTTGTAAGAACATTGTCAATTTCATTTGTAATGAACATTATATTAGAAAATAAATGATATAATGTAATTTAGTTGAAATATTGTTTATTATTTTAGCAGAAAAATGTATTTTAATATGAATGAATTTGGATGTATATTATCATCACAATTTGTTCTTGTTATAAAAATAGGTACAACATGCCATTGAAACCAGGAAAATTTAAAGAACGTCTTGAGTATGTAAAAGGATTACAGTCCTTTTATTTTTTTACCATTTCAACCTGTGGTGGAGGTTTTACTTTTTTCCTATAAAATTCCTTTTTATTATTATTTATCAATGCTAAAATGTAATATATATATATATATATATATATATATATAAATAAAAACGACAACAGGAAAACTAGTAATTGCTGACGCGTTTCGTCCAATGTGGACTTTATCAAAGCAAAATACGAAATGAATTTAATTGAACAAGGTAACTAATAAAAACAAAAACAAATGTTCCTAGCAACTGGAATATAGAGAAACACTATTTTCATATTGTTAACTGAAAATAACATCAGTATTTGTCATGTGTGGAGAATATTGTCATTATATCTGTGTTGATGTATTGATAAAGTCCACATTCGATGAAACGCATCAGCAATTACTAGTTTTCCCATTGTCATTTTTATTCATAAATATTGTCTTCTCTACTGGTTAAATCGGAGAAATTTTCATATATATATATATATATATATATATATAGGGTTGTCCAGAAAGTTCATGCCAATTTTTAAGGAAAATTAAAACACAAACTAAAATTATGCCATGAGATATTTATTCAACTAAATATGAATCATTTTATTGCACAACTTTTCTCCATTTTGCCTTCAACTTAAAGATTCCATCTTCCGAGAATTTTGGTTGTTTTTCGGCAAAGAACTCATTAAGGTGTTTTTTTTATGTCATCCAAACAATTAAAATTTGTATAATTGAGATTATTTTGCAAGGACATGAATAAATAAAAATCCAAGGAGCAATGTCTGGTGAATATGATGGTTGTGGTAACACATCCCAGCAAAGCAACAACAATTTTTGCTGGGTCACCAAAGAAACGCAACGTCTGGCATTATCCTGGTGAAAAACAACACCTTTCCTGTTCACTAATTCTGGGTGTTTTTCTTGAACTTCTGCCTGTAATTCATCCAGTTGCGAGTAGTGTTTTTCAGAATAAATTGATTGGTTACTTGGCAATAGCTCATAGTATAGGATTCCTTTCCAATCCCACCAGAGCATGACTTTCTTAAGATGAAGTCCTGCTTTTGAGGTGGCTAAAGTTGGCTCATGTTGCTAGACCCAGGATCTTTTTCACTGAACTATCAATTTCTCATCATCCATCACAACTTTTTTTATTGCATTTATAGAGCAAATCACAGATGAAATACAATCCAAAAGATTCTTTTCACTCATATCATGTGATACTTAAAAATCATAGTACCCAAGCTTCACTATGTGCTCATGGATGATGAATTTTGATGAATTTAGTGTTTCTGCCAATTCCCATATTGTGGTTATTCTCAATCAATGTCTTTATTTTGTCGTCACTTGTAGTGGGGGTCTGCCTTAATGTTCTTCATCAATAAGGCTACAATCACCAACTCTAAACCTATCAAAGCACCTCTGTACAGTTCTGTCAGCTAAAACGCCTTCATCATACACAGCACATTTTTTTGTTGCTTGTGAGGCATTTTTGCCTTTACAATAAAAAAGAGCGTCAAGTGTCTAAAATGCTCATTATAATCTTCCATTTTTATAGGGATGCAAAATTGACATAAATTAAGTAATTTTAAATTTTCTTTCTCAAGACATAGTTTGAAGTGTGCTCTAATAAAAAAATGTAAGCATATATCTGTTGATAAATTTGACATTCTAATGTGTTGGAACATGAACTACTAAAAATCAGCATGAACTTTCCAGACAACCCTATATATATATATATATATATATATATATATAACTATTGATTTAAAACTAATAAAATATTAGGTTGGTGCAAAAATAATAACGTAATAATGTCGTTTTTTGACGTATTTTTACCATCAAAAAACGACATTATTTTTGCACCAACCTAATAACTTTGAGTGGAACTCAAACATACAGTAAGGCACAAACCAAATTTAAGTGTATTTAATCTATGAGGGTAAGCCTGTAGCCTGGCACATAGGTTGAACTCTAACCTGAAATTTTAACTGTATTTCACCACTAAATTAAGTGCATTGACAAGAAAAATTATGTTGAGAAAAAAAAATTATTCTGTAAAAAGCTTTTTTTTTTTTTTTTTTTTTTTATTTGGCTACACACTTATTGATGTACTTACATCAATGTTTCTTCTAATTCAGCTCCAATAACTGCACACTATATATCAACTTACTGTGGTGTTTTTTGTTTGCTTTTTTTAAACTACATTTTCTAGTTAACTTATAGAAATAATTTTCATAACAATTTGTTGGGTAGATGAGGACATTTTTATTTAAAAATTTATGTGAATGCTACTCTTAGATCTTTATTTTGCATCTACATATCTAAGTAGCTCAATTCTTACTGAATTTTAAGGTAATTTAAAAAAACAAAAAAGAAAAATGTGCCAATTGGAAATCCTAAGTCAAGAAATATGTTACAATTAAATATGGATTTCTTATTTTGATTTTTTTTCTGTTTTGTCAGTGTGAAGGCCCTGAAGAAATTTGAACTTAGGTACATTTAAGCTTTGAGAATCTTTTGGCCTGCTCGTAAAATTCTTTATCTTCAAGGAGACATCTAGATCTTTCATATTGGCTTTTCAACAGCTCAAAAATGTTTTGTTTTTGTCTTAAATATCTTTTCTATTCTATTCCTTCTTTTTGGACTTTTCCTCTTGATTCAACTTCTGTCATTGAAATTACTTTAACATAACAAATATCAAATTCTGATTAGTCTATAAACCTAAGTATTCATATATCTTTTAAATTTTCTTTTTTTTTTTTTTGTCTTTACTTCAGAAAAATTTATAGTATCTGTTCTCTCTGTAGAGAGCAACTTTTAATACAAACTAAAACATGATGCTGACCAAAGGTTTAGTGTCTTTAAGACTGTCTAACACTTATCACTTCGGCAATAACAAACCAATAGAAAACAAATATTGCTTTTCACTTTTATATTTTCTAACTGGCTCTACTCTCTGTTGGCTTAATATATTTTACTTTTCTCAAATTCACCTACAATATGATAAACAGACATCTTTGCATATATTCACATTGTGCAAAAAAGCATGATGATATGACTATGTAAAGAGTTTAATCATCACTAAATTGTCCAGTGATATAACTTATGAGCAAGCTTGATATAATCCGACAATGAAAATATGAGTTATATTATTTTTAATATAATTTTTAGCAAATTTGTTTTGAAAAGTAGCTAAAATAACATCTGCATATTTTATCTATAACTAATGCATTTATTATCAAAGAGCTAACTTAGAATCAAAATTAGCACTTCTTATATTTGTTTTTATTTGCACACACACACACATTTGTCACAACATCAGTTATTTAATGTGGGCATAGGTCATTTCTCTGTATGATATGAAATGTAATAATTATTCATATCTTTAATATGTACTTTGCAAAAAATGTCCAGGGTACCTTAGTACTAATTGCAAGTAACAGAAAACACCCTGATCCTCTCTAAGTGAAATTGGGGGTGCTGTTTTAGAGATGGATCTTCTATACTCAAGTAAATCACATTTTGCTACTCATACACTATTTTATGTCAAAACTGAATTTCCAAAGACTTATGTCCTCAGAATTTTGTTGTAATTATTTTTTTTCTTTTTATGTCTTATTTTTTGTTATAAAATTAGAAATTTAATAAAGTCAAAATAATTTGTGATTTCTTATTTAAAATCAATCTTCAAGAGATTTTAGAAGCTTTGTTCTTTTTCATGATAGTGAGTATTATAGAAATACTTATGTTAACTTTTTTTTTTACTTATATTGATTCACTTATTGTATAATCTCTTAGTATCCTCTTGTTATTTCTAGTTTGTTAGAAAAATATATTGCATACAGTATCATTTGTTGACATTACCTGAAATATTTGTTTAACTCATATCCACTGTAAAATCTGATATTAATTATAGGTTTATAAAATTCTGGTATTATAGATTTCTATCTATAACCTATTAATACCCGCTGTTCAAAAAATGGGTTAATTTACCTTTATCTTACACATGCCTTACTTTTAACTTTTCAGAGATTAATCTTTCAATTATTAAAAATGAATTTTAACTGCATATTAACTATTATTTTACAATTACTGGTAATGCTACTTTTTTTTCTGCTAAATCTTTTATATATCTAAATTTATTAATTTAAGAACTTTGAATATTTTTTATTTTATAGCAATTACATTTCATCAAATCCTGTTGAAAAGCATCAGGTAATATTTTTTTCTCTCCTCTATCAAAGAAAATATTTTTAATTTTTTATATACTTGTCAACCTCCTTCATATTTTCAATTTTATTATCCTTATAAAAAGATTTAAATTTTTACTAGATTAAAAAGATTTTTATATGTTCCACACAAGCTAGTTTAAACACCAGCATTATCATTACTGGATAATTCAAAATGTGTTAATATATGATTGTTCATCCTTTAAATTATTTGAAAAATATATGAATTCAGAATTTCAAAAATATTTCATCAGTTTTATTTTTTTAAATAAATTTGAATTTTCTCATTACTGAGTTTTATTATGAACTGTTGGGTTAAAAATTATTTCCTTTTTTAGAAACTAAATTTATCGTAAGTTGACTGGTTTGATATATGTTATGAAATGTATAATATGACAAGATTACATGTTAACATTGTGCTTTTGACACACATGATAATTATGTATTTAAATGTATATGCATAATATTGTATGCATGACACAATTGATTTAGAACATCCACAAAGTCAGTTTGGCTCTAAATGATTTTATCTAAGGCTGAAGATTTTATGATTGCATAGACAAGTGAGACCTTCAAATCAATCACCCACTGTCCACAAGTAGAAAAAAATTAAATTAATTAAATAAATGAAAAGTTTCAGGATCAAGTGCCACTTGTCCAGAAGGTAGGGAATTCTAGTTGTGGGTCTCATATTAGAATGGGCTATCAGAAAGAAATCATTCATTGGCAGGTGATAAACCACATGCCATGATGTTGTGATGTAGAGATGGGCAGTAGGAGATAATGATAGTGATTGGAGGGTCAGTGTAAGAAACTATCGATGGAGATGTAGATTTGGAAGTAATCAAAAGGACAAGAGAGATGCATAGTTAGGAGTAGTCAAAGTTCTTACTGGCTGATTGGATGAGCTGGTCAATTAATTTGTCATGAGAGAAGACAGAAGTCTGTAGTAGTGAAGATGTTCCAAGTGTCAACTACCCACCAGGTGAATCCATAAAGAACCCAATGTCATTATTTCCACTCTCTCTCGCCATCTCCTGTCTGCCTTCACTTTCCATCAATCAGTATCTCCATTCTCTCTTCATCTATCTGCTTTTACTTTCTACCCACCAGTATCTCCACTTTATGTCCATCTCTCTATACTTCCTCCCTCTCAATCTATTTCTCTTATCTGTTTTATTCTACTAGTAATCCTTATATTAATTCCTAATTACTAACAATCCCATTTTGTTCTTGATTCTAATGCACAACCTATTCAACAATATGGCTTGACATCAGAATATATAGACTAAATACTATATATTACACAAAACATCACCATTATCTTGATTTAAATAAATATGACAGTGGATCAATAAGTGATGGTCATTATCTGAAATTTTCACTGTAAATTGTTCAAAATATGTAATTTTGTAAAGAATTTAAAAACAAATCTTTTTCATGTAAAATAAATGTTTGTTTTCATCATTACTCTGCAGACTTATTGATGGACCTTTGTATGTTTTTTAGAGTGAGTGGCATGTATTAATATCACAAAGAGAGAAAATGCTTTTATACTTTTACTGTTTCAGGCAAGTAGTAATATTACAGAACAACAAAAACAAGACCCTCATATTTCTGAACAAGAACGTCTCGAGGCTTCTGAAATGTCCATCCAAAACTTGAAATTGGTCTTAATTGATCTGTGCCATGATATCAATACAACAGAAAAATTTGAACAGAAGCAAACACTGAGAAGGAAATGGGATGAATTCTTGAATCTGTTTAACAAAAAGATTGAAGATAATATATTTAAATTGACTGAACACATTAGATCAGTTGAACAGCACATCCAGATCCTTGTCATGAAGGACTCGGACTTTTACCGTCGAGAAAGTTACAGCCAGTTAAATGAAGACAAAATTTACACACAGAAGAAGATATCTGAAATGCGCAATTTACAAGGACACTATTCAAAAGTAAATAGTCCCGAAGAGTTCTGGTTAAATTATATGCAAATGCCAGATGTACGACAAGAAGACAATAAAGGCTACTACACTGTTCCATTCCCTGGTTCTGCCTACAATTCAGACAGTGATCTCTATGCTAAAAAGTCTCCTCAGAAACATCATTCATCTACATCAACACCTGAATACTTAGAAATGCTAAGTGATGATGTTGCACCACCACCAGATCTAGAATATCCAAGCACATCATTGCAACAAAACATGGACAAAGATTTTCCAATCTTTTCATACTTCTCATTAAAGCCTGATCCTACGCAACCAACCTTTGACATTGGTGAACGTAAGCGTTCCAACACTTTATCAGATATTTCCCGGCCACAAGGAGCAAGCACTTTGCTGGATTCACAAAATTGGGTATCTAAACGCCGGAATGGTTCTCAGGAAGAGAGTTCCTTGGTCTATCCTTCGAAGAGAGAGATGCCATTTGTCTTCAGAGAGGACTTGTCTCAAGAGCAGAAAGGGGTAAGCATTGTTTTTTTGCATCAACTCATTCAGCTTTTTGGGTAATCTTGGGAAATCTTTTATTGTATAATATTTATAAAATTTCCCTTTTAAGACTTTGGAAATTGGTTAATTGAAAAATGTTTGTCAAAGTAAGAATAAAGATGTCTTATCACATTCTCATTACCAAAATCATACAGTTACTAGCTGTTATTAAATACCTTAACCAAAGCTGTAACATAATCATAACATATGTGATTGAAATGGTGTTTGGTGACTAAGGTCATTGTTCTATAGTGGGCTGAGTTGTGTTAACATGCTAGTTTCCATGGCTGTTTTCATGCCAATACACCAAAGTCTCTGTTACTGACAATCAAATCAGCTGTTATTTCATCAGGAAGAAATCCTAGCAATTGCCAGCCCATGTGTTCCTATTGTGGCAAAAATGATCTCAAAAGAATTTTAGAGCAAGAAACTCCTTTTTTTACCAGGAAATCTTGCTTTTTTGCTAATTCCTAATTCATCAATTCACAGGCCAATAAAAAAGATACCATCACTTACTTTCTCTCCACATTTTTGCAGGTCTTATGACTATAAACTAACCCTACTAAATATATAGCATTTCAGAAATACAATTTATTTTCAGCAACCTGTGTGGCTGATTTTAGTTAATTTTTTTCTTCCCAATCCTTAATTTTAATTCATTCTCCTCTATTTTACCCATACAATGTTACAATAGCCAGCCAAATAGTTAGATTTTGCCATCTCATGGCGCAAAATATACTGTAGTAAAAGAAAGTAGTATATAGGGAATGGCTGATTGCCATATCCTGCTTACAGTAATCAAACACATCAAGTACAAATTTATGAATTGTCTCAAGATTTTATGTATGTGGATTTTGATTGCAACAATAGCCATAACAACATTAATAATTCATTTACTGGATTTTTCCATGTTATTTCATTTTCAGCAGGTAGATATGAGAAAAAAGGTTAACATAATTTCATTTGGACTAATGTCTTCATTTTGTTATTAGCACAGCATTTTGGCTCTTGTGTCCTTCAGCCTTCTTCAGGTGTCTGGGTAACCTTCAGTGAACTTCAGACTGCATTCTTTGTATTTAATTTATGGGGGTTGTTCTCAGTGAAGAACTCAGGAGAATCAAATGTCTGAAGAAATCAGCACATATGATAGGCTATAAGGAGCTTCCTCAATAGGTCCAACAATGAAATAAACACCATATTTGAGTCATTAATAAATGAAGAGAAATGACAGTAAGGTAACAACAGCAGTAACAAAGAGATGCAGTAGTGAATGCAATCAAGCATAATAGCAGAAGCAGCAAAGAAAAAACATTGGGTTTAAGGTTTACTGGATAATAATAGTTTAGTGGATTAAATGAATTTGGTGACATAGTACTTATGAGTTTAATCCATGGGCCAGTTAGTACAGATTTAAACTCTGCAGTACTAAATAAAAACAAGATATTCTTAGACATGGATAGCAGAACAAGATAAGTCTAATCCCATAGATTAAATAAAAGGGACCATTTTGGAATTCCCTGAATGTAAATAATGATAATTCATTCCAGAAATTCAGATAGAAAACAGGTTAACATTTAACAAAGCAAATTATTTATTCTAAACTAATTTCCTCATCTTTGTTGTTATGATCTCTGGGTGTCTTCAGATGTTTGTCAATCCAAGTAATCTTCAGGGAATTTAGAACTGAACTGTTTATTTAATTCACTTGGTTTTTATTCCATGAAACAATAGCATAGTGAATTAAATTGTTGGTTTGTGAATTTGGTGACATAATGTTGTAGTTAAGATTGCTTTAGTTACATTATCTCATAAGTGCAGTTTATTAATTAGAACTCGCAATTTTCTTAGCAAATAATGTATATGTGATATAAGGTATTCACTTATAAGCTGAAGATGTTATACCTCAATGTTATTATACATTAGCACACATATGTGTGCTAATGTATAATAACATTGAGGTATAACATCTTCAGCTTATAAGTGAATACCTTTTCATTCATCTTGTATGCATATGCCTGCTTTTTCATGTCAAATTATGGTTTCTATAATTCCATGACATCATGGGCATTTTTACTAAATTTAATTTTCAGACACCACATGAGTTTCTCATAAAAATTCATGATCAAAAGAAGTCCTCAACAAGATAAACAAATGATACACTGATTTGAAGATTGTTATAAAAGAGGTAAAAATGTTTTGAATAGTGATCCAAATCTGCTGGGGGAAATAGTGAACATTAGCTTCTCTGGGATTAGGTCCAAGTAATTGGCACCAAATTCCACTGGAAAGTAAAAACAGCAGCATTACATCTTGTCTAGTATAGCTTTCAACATGGTATACTTTCAATTGCTCATCAGAGAAATTAGGGTATTCTCTATATATAAATTAAAATTAACTGCGTTACATAGGTGAGGGTAAATGGTATTGTTTGTATATTTTGCATTGCTGAAATCAACAAATCTAGTTGACCATTTTATGTTGCCATTTTGAATCATTGAAAAAAATGTTGACCTCTCTCTTTCCTTATAATTTATAATATGAAGAGTGCTTTAGAATGGATCTGCTACAAGATGAAGGAGAAGTTTAATAGAAAAGGCTTGGAAAGTTCTAGATAATAGAATAAAAGTATTAAGGTAGTCCTAGATAAAAAAAAATTGCAATGCAAGCACATTAAAAGAAATTAACCTGTTTTATTTTTTATTTCTTTTTATTTTCTGTTAATACAGTCACTGATACCTTAGATTTTGAATGCTTATACAAGGAGTGCTGAAGTGCTGAAAAGTTCTCAGTATGCTCAACTAAAAATCTGATCAATTGACCAAATAAAGTATTTTTAAAGGGTTTCTTCACTATGCCAAGAACTTTACCATAACTACCCATATAATATAATCTATGGTTTTGTTAGAGCTATCATTAGCAATTGCAATATAAGCATAGTTAGACTTTATTTTGGTAAATAAGATTAGATTTATTAGACTACTAACAATTACATTATTGTGCATTCTTGGAATTTTGTTTTTCCATAGTGCCATATATGTGGGCCATGGTCATTTTTATTTTTTTAAAAATAGCTTTGTAAATAAAAGTACTAAAAATATTTTCTTGTGATTTAGTGAAATAGATCCTTTTAACCTCAAACCTTAGAATAAATACAAACATGCAATATGATACAAGTCACTCATGGGAATCATGGGGCAGTAAATTCATTTATTCATATATCCAGATATTTTGCATTAAACTTTTTACTGACATCATGCAATTGAAACAACCAAAGTTATTTTTTATAGCTTATGTCAAATAATTTCTGGGATGCATTATTTGGATTAGCTTCTGTTTTCTCTTTACAGTATTAGAATTATCCAATTTCAAATGTGTTGGATAATTAGTTTTAGCTAAGTCATTTTGACTTAACTAAAACTAACGAACAAAACTTAAAATCTTACTTGCCATAAAAAATATTATTTTATTTTCCTACAGATATATAGAATAAACAAAGAGACACAGATGCTTTGTCAGGAGAAATTGCAGAAAACTGAACCTGCTTGTATATCGAAAGAGTCTTCTGTTGATCCTGTCTATGAAGGAATTTTGCTTAATCAAGCTGCAACAGCAGCAGCAGCTGTTTTGTCACCAGCATGTGACATATCTAAATTAGACTCCTCCACAGGGGGTTTGCCATTTTCTACTTGGAATGCCTATTCACTTGGAAAAGATACCAGGAAACAGTCTGTGTCTGAAACAATGAACGAATTAAATGAGAAAAAAATGCTTGTTGAAATGCAAACAAAAGCAGGAGAAGTTGTCCGACAGTTACGGGTAAGTACAACAAATGTGTGTATGTGGCATATATTTGGGTGTATTTAGGCAGCAAGTTTTCATAATACAAGTTCGGTTGAAAACCAACAAAAGTTTTTTGTTTAAAATTTTTTCTCTGGTTCAGACCATTTTTCAGAGTAGCCAGAATTTCTATTTACTAAAGACTAAGAGCACAATAAAAACTGTTGTACAAGTATAATTGTGACAAGTGATCTTCAGGTGTTATATACAACATAATATTCCCAGGTAAAGATTTCAGCCAAATATGAGTGTAACTTTTGTAAAAATGAAACACTTTAAAAGAAATTGTTTAAGCATCAAAATAAACTCTTTAACAAGTCAAGATTACTGTTATAATATCATCATATCAGTAAGTACTTCTTATGCAGTCAGAGAAATGTTCTCGGTATTGGAGAAAGAGTATAGATATAGTGTAGAAATGGGAATCAGCACTGCATGGTGACTGTTAGTTCCATGCTTTAATTGAACATATATATCTACATGCCAAAGAGGACACAATTTTGAGCCCTACTAGAAAGCACCTGAGAGCACTTGACTATGCAGGCCAATGAACATAATTCAGTTTGAAAAAATTAAAATAACGTTTAGAATAAGAAGAGATACTGTCAGTTTAAAAATAAGATCCATTAATTCCTTAGAAATTACTTTCTTTGCATTTTGGATACAAAAATAAAAATGTCAACAAATATGAGTTTGTGAGAAGATCTGAACAAGATGTACATTCTTTGAAAGGGTAACTGAACATTGTTCACCAAAGAGAGTGTTGCAGACCTTAATCATTAGGTAGTTTCCCCTAAAAAATGGTATGTAGGTTAGAACCATGCTGGAGAGCACATTTTCTTCAAGTGGCTCAAATGTGCAGGTTGATGAACAAGGCTTGAAAAAAAAAAAACATGAGGATGTCTACTTAAGCATGGGTATCCACTAAAATAATGATTAGAGTAATAAGAAATAATGTTTGATTATAACTAAAATACATCATTAATTCCTTAGAAATAAATATATATATATATATATATAAATAATAGAGCGAAAAATATACCAAATAAAGTAATATAAAAATATACTTTATTCTGTATATTTTTATATTTTTTTATATAAAATAATCACACACACACACACATATATATATATATATATATATAGTGTTTATGAGCTTAATTTCACTGACATACAAGGTGCATTCAAAGAGTATCCATCTTTATTTTTTCCTGCCAGAACTAATGCTGTATGGGCAAAATCCTTTGGGTGGGAGGTGACACCACCCAACTTGTGCATGCATGAAAATTTATATCCTGGTAGGCTGCTTCAGTTCCCAGCTGTTATGTCTAGAGTACAGACATGTAGTGTATGCTCATCAAATTTTTGTTTCCATACAAGATGACCAAACATATCAAGCAGAGATGCACATGGTGCCAAGCCAAGAGAGTATGGAGCTTTTTGAACAAGTAGTGTGGTGCAATATCTTGATGGATTTGGTCATCTTGCATGAAAATGAAAATCTAACAAGCACATACTATATATATCTATTCTGGGCCTGTTAAGCCAGGAATTGAGGCAGCCTAGAGATGCAAAGATTTCCACATATTTTGCCCATGTGGCATTAGTTTTAGCATAGAAAAAATAAAGTCGGATACCTTGTAGATCACACATTTGTATATGTGGGATTGTATAACAGTTACCAATACAGAAAATGTAATCAGTGAACAGAATAAGAATTTTTGCTGAAAATTAACAATTACTTGTATTCATTTGGTATTAATGCTCTTTATAGAAGGCATCTATCCTCGTCTTTCTGACAGATAATTTTTTCAAAATATCTTGTCACTGACATCAAAATTGTTAACAGAAATGAGAGTAGGTAAGGGAGCATTTTGATAATCCACTATTCCATAGCACTACCTTACTTGTCCAGGTAGTAGCAATGCAAAAAAAAAATTATTTCCCACAATCAGTTAGCATGTTGTGTTAGCATTAAAAATAATTTGTTATAATCTAATTTCTAAAGAAAAATCAAATGTTCAGCCACTTAATATCACTTATGTTTTGCCTTTCTAATGTAGATTTTATTGATACAAAATTCCTTATCTGATGATGCCAGTTCATCAGTAAAAAACATCAAAATAGAAGTCTTCCATATTGTTGTTTTTATATTTACTGTTCTGTCAGATTCTTATTCAGTTTTAGTCATATATATATATATATATATATATATATATATATATTCTGTTTATACCTTATTTTTATAGATACAATTACTATTCCACAACTGTTATCATCACATAGCAAACTTATATGTAACAAAACAATATTTCATCTTTGACGGTGAACATCTCTATTGTATGTATTGTACATATAAGCAACCTGATGGGTCATGTGAGCTGAAAGCTTAGATCAACGACCAATATAATAAAGAAATATCCAAATGTTGGTCAGTTTTTGTCTTTATGTTCTCTAGAAACTAAAGCCATCATATGACACTTGGAGAGGCTCATGATAAAATATAATATTCATTTTCCGTCATATTTAACAATATCTGTTTTGAATATATATATATATATATATATATATATATATATATATATATATATATATATATATATATATAAACAGAAAAAAATCAACCTAAAATCAATAATAGGAGCAGCACAGAAATTAATTACATCAAACTTAGTATAAAGATAATGGAAAATGAAAAAAAAGGCAGCCAGTTGCTGAAACCTCCTGGTGTGGACTGAACAGTTACAGAAAATTTTGTCTACAAAACTCTGGAGTCAAGAATTTGAATATAACATCAATCAGGTAAGTGACAAATTGATGTTATATTCAGCACCTTGACACTTTTCATAGGTGATCAATTTAGTAATTGTTCTGTCCACTTATCGGGAAGCTTATCCAGGGACAATTACATGTTCGTGAGCTATTCAACACATATGAAAGCACATTGGATAGTGGCTCAGATTAAGGAGGCGAACAGCCAATTTAAAATTCATGTAGACTTTGTTATATTCACTTACATGCAAATACCATTGGGAAAGATATGACACCATCTTTTCTCCCACTAGCTATGGGG
>CAWVQA010000137.1:5000-16486 GCA_963932145.1 Acanthosepion lycidas
TGTTGTACGTCTCAAGATTCTTAACAAAAAAAAAAAAAAGAAAAAAGAAGGATCTGTAATGTAATCGACTCTGACTTGGCATCTCGACTTTAGTTATTTCCTTCCCTCTGTCTTTTATATAAATATTTTCATGGCAACAGCTCTGACGAGCTTTTTTACCTGGTGGCCCGACTACAAGAATTTAAGCGTCCTACTCGATTTGCATCTACGTCTCATCGTTTTACTGAAATAGCCAAATGCATTCGCCGCTTCTATTCTACAGTTTCTTTTCGCATTTCCCAGGCATGGAACACCCTTCCGTTTACTAATAATTCCAACCTTCAAAAATTCAAATGAAACGTCAATCGGCATCTTCTAACTTCTTGAATCCCGTTAATCTTTTGTCCTTTCCTCAATCCTTAGTCGTCTCTTTCAACTTCACTCCCTGTAACACTCTTGTCTAGCTTAGGGGGAATTTTTTTTTTAATCGTGCATTTTTGTTACGGTTGCACTATACACAGGTAAATTTGTCTGGAACTAGTAGGCCGACACACAGTCTTATCTCAACCGAGTAACACCCCCACCAGAGGGGTGAATATGACTAAAGTCTGTGTGTACGCTATCCCGTGCAGCTGCGGAAAGAATTTTAAAGGGGAAACAGGCCGTCCCCTTAAAGTAAGGCTTCAAGAACACTAGAAAGCTGTAACACGAGGGGAAGTGGAAAAATCAGGCGTGGCTGACCACATATGGGATCAGGGTGAGATCATAGACAAACAACATCATTGGAAAATTCGTAAACTTAAGAAATCAGCACATATGCTAGGCCACAAAAATCTCCTGAGCCGACCAAGCATAAAAATGAATACAATATGGGAACCAGTAATAAGGAGTTCCAGAGAAAAGCGATAATAACAACAAAAATTCTAATATGAGCTCTGGTAAAAACATGAGATGATAACAGCAAAATTGCAATATGAGAACTGGTAAAAAATGGTTTCTGAAGACATTAGGTTAATAATACCCAGAAATCCATACACAGATGTCCCCATGGCACAGTGAATAAAGGCGTTCGTTAGATTCAGTGACAGGACCCAAGGAGTGTGAGTTCAATACCTGGTTAAGGCGGTGGAGAACTTGGAGAGGGGAATTAAGAGGAGATAACGGATAACCGATATCCATTAGACATGGCACGTGGAACTAGAAAAGTCTAGCCCAGTGAGCGAAATGAAGGGTTCAGTTCGACATTCCAACCACCTGAAGAAGGCCAGAGCGTACAACGGCCGAAACGTTGTAATAAATATGGCGACAAAGATGAGGACAATAGTCCGAATAACGTAAATAGGGATTCTGTTTAAAAAAATACAACAAAAAAGCTGATGATTTAAATTCTCCAAGGAGTCCTGCATTTAACTAATAAGACATATTTTGTGATTGCAATTTAATTTCTCAAAATTTAATGAAATTAACTAAGTTGGGGAGGGGGGTGGGGCAAATATGTAAAAAAAAAAAAAAAAAAAAAAAATTACCAAAACTGACTAAAACCCAAAAATTTGAACAATTTCTTTCCTTTGTGAAGAAGTCCTGAAAGTTTAATTAAATCCGACAATTAAAATCAAATCATGCATTTTAGGTAATCGGTTGCACTATACACAGGTAAATTTTTCTGGAAGTGTCAAAATTCATGCATTTTTGGTGACCGTAACTTACTTGATAGACCTACATTCTCATGGTAGAGTTAAGCCTGCTTCCCGTATCCCAATATGTGACGACGGTAGGTCTATTAGTATTGCGCAGAAGCTGATAGTTGCATTATACACGAGCTATATGAAAAAAAACTGAGTTGAATAACAGGGCAGAGTGGAGTTTTTTAGCCTTGATTGGCAACCAGTCTAATGCAGAAAGAAATGGCAACCTACTGTATGAAAAAAAATCTGCCTCGTCAGTCATGCAGCGAAAGATAGATGATCGCTCAAGCGTGTATCACGTATAGCACTTAAATGACTGACATGAAAAAACAGGTTTTTCACAAGAAAATTCGCACTATACATGAAATAGACTTATACACAAGTATAAATGGCACGTAATGTAAAAATAAATCAAACGTTTATATGCTTTACGCAAATCTCATTTTGTCTTGATAGTGTGGATTTAGCTGAAATTAAAACAGTTTATCTGATGACGCCGCTTGATCGGCAAAAAGTCAACATAATTTATTTTCAAAATGGTTATATACTTATGATTTCTTATTATCTGATAGATAATCAAACATAAATGCTTATATAATAGCAAATCCAAAATTGTTTATTCGCATATGCATAACATCAACACTATTTGAATGAAGAAAAAATGCTTGGAAACAATATTTGTTTATTATTATAAACATTATTTTTAATGGTGACATTTTGGTTGACATCTGACGTTTTCAACAATAAAATTAATGCCAACCGGATTAGAGACTGAGAAGTCTTTAATAAAGATACACGTGGCACCCAACAAGATACGAACCTGTATTCTTTTTGCCATTAAGGTGACCTCTTCTTTATCTGAAGTGAACCCTGTCAAATAGGTCACATAATAAAGCAATCCTCAGTTATCTAATTAAAAAATGTGTATCGCTTGCTAGGAATCCTTGATGCCCATGTCTGCTAGAAATTAATACCAGGGGTACCCAGCTCCGGGTGGGATAAACTAGACATGTCTTTGTACGTACTGTATTCGGAGTTGAGCATATTAACCTTTTTAACATAAATTGTTTATATACAGGGTGCGATATGTAAATTGTCGCCCCTTTTATATTTTTAAAATTTTTTTGTTTTTGATTTCATCGACTGCACAGTATAATAGGGTTAGTTGAGCACCGTCTGTGAGAAAAAAAGCACCATGACGCAAATCACTTCACCAGAAATTTAGAAACGGCATACTGTACTTCTTGGCATTCCCATCGGAAGCTCCAATACGAACATTTCAGAGGTTTTGGGTTTCAGTTTGAGGACATTGTAGATGATTCAGAATTTAGAGTTGGATGAGTCTAACGGTGATTACGAAGGTATGCCAGCTCGGAAAACTGACTCTGGTCGTTCTGATAAGATATTTAACTCCCAAAAAGAAACGAACCTGTATTATTCACTTTTTTTCCCGTTAATGAAAACCCATTCTTTAGATTGAATGTACTCTACCAAATAGGTCACGGGAGACTATCATGGTAGAGTAAGTTTCAGTTAACCCCTTAAGGAATGCGTATCGCTTGCTCGGACTCCTTGCAGTCAATGTCTGCAAAAAACTACCAGGCGTATCCACCTCTGGGTGGAGTAAAATGGACTGTAAATACACTTCTATCTTTTGTATGTACTATATTCTGACTTTAGCATACCTAATTAAAAAATCCGAGTACCCCCCATAGAGGAGAACATGACTAAAGTCTGTGTGTACGCTATCCCGTGAAGCTGCGGAAAGAATTATAAAAGGGAGACAGGCCGCCCCCTTAAGGTAAGGCTTTAAGAATACCAGAAAGCTGTAACACGAGGGGAAGCGGAAAAATCAGGCGTGGCTGACCACATATGGGATATAAATGCTTATATATAAAAAGACAATGAATAATAGCAAAATAATAATCACAAAATTTTTATTTGTATATCACTATCGTCTACAGTATTAGCCAGTTATCGCAACCTCATTCATCTAAGCTCGATGTAAAAAAATAAAATTACTGTGTACATTGATTAAAAAAAAATGAACATTGTATAGCTTGATCGACAGCCAACAATTACATATGGAGAAATCCATTGTCACAGTTCAGGCTGAAATTTAGTTGTGAAAATATTAGACTTCTGAGACCTGTGACTTCTTGATAATATCATGCAGCAGAATTGGAAAATGCCCTAAAACCATATCACAAGTTGACCCAAGCCTTGTGAATAAAATTAGGTAGATAAAGGTAGAGAAAACTGTTCAGTAGCTATTGATAGTTTTTTTTGTATATTTAACGACGCAACAGGGGAATTTTTTATGGATATTTTATAGTCTTAGAACTCACCATGTGTTTATTCAACCATTAACTGAAGAATTAAGATTCATCAGAAACTTAAAATAAGAAAACCGTAAAATGTTCCCGGGTTAAAACTACTACTACTACTACTAATAATAATAATCCCATTATTTACATAATTATCTAGATCAGATTTACTTAATTTGATAATATATATTGTTAAAATTTGCTATATTTATAGTGGAAAAGTTCTCAAGAGAGCATATATATATATTATAGCGTAGACATAATAATCAACACTACATCGTGACTATCAATTTCATGCCTCAGTGCCAACTCCTTTAGCGGGCCGTATATATATATATATATATATATATATATATATATATATAGCGAGTTGTAAATCTAGGTCTCTTGGTGATTGGGGTGAGTGGAGAAAGAGGAAGTAGGTGATTTCCAATTTCCTTTCATTACGGTTAATGCTGGGGATTATTTACGGTAATGACCCTTAGGTTGTTTATTTATACTTAAGTTGTAATTTATACATTTATTCATCTAATTATTTATTTTATTAGTTTTCTTCATTTTTTTTTTCGTTCGTATGTTATCCTTTATTTCTGTGTCTTTTTTACGCTAATATTCATCCACGCGCTATTCAAAGTAGCGAGTTACTTTGTGGTGTTGTATGAGTGTAAGAAAAAAAAACAAGAAGTGAAGTTTAATGGGGTTATGCAAGGAAGATAACGATTAACCCTTGTAAGGTTGTTTTTTTTTTTGTTCAAAATAGCCGAGAATTAGGAAGGCCGTAGTTAGAAAGAATATCGAAGGAACAGAAAACTAGGGAAGGAAAACAAAGATGAGTTTTTATCAAGCACTCATACATAGAATAGAAAAAACTTGAGTAAATCGACTACTCCTTAAATCCTACTCTAATGTGGCTACTTGCCATATTTATAAGTAGGAGCAGTCCATTGTCACAGTAGTAGGGAAGAACAGGATGTACGCTGAGTCCTAGTCTACAGCACCTTCCATTTTATAAAAAAGGTATAAACTTAAAGTTATAAGCATGGCTTCTGAGACCTGTGACTTCTTGATAATATCATGCAGCAGAATTGGAAAATGCCCTAAAACCATATCACAAGTTGACCCAAGCCTTGTGAATAAAATTAGGTAGATAAAGGTAGACAAAACTGTTAAGTAGCTATTGATAGTTGTACTAACGAAGTCACAAGTCATTGTGTGCTGGCTAGATTTCTCATATATAGATATTCATAGATAGATATCGCACTAATTTACAAAACAAATGTCTAGTCTGGGAAAATTTGCTTTTCAAAGCAAATATATTTGTTGTAATGTTGTCTTTGTTCAAAATAGCCGAGAATTAGGAAGGCCATAGTTTGATAGAGTATCAAAGGAACAGAAGACTGAATATATGAAGCAAAGAAGAAGCGGTTTATTAAATACTCATACATAGAACGGAAAGTAAATCAAATACTACTCAAATCCTACTTGAATGTGGCTACTTGCCATATTTATAAGTAAGAGCAGTCCATTGCCACATTAGCAGGGAAGAGTAGAATGTACGCATTCCTATTCTACAACAACCCTAGACGTGAAGAGGTGAAGATTGTAGTGATTGGGAAAGCGGTTCATAGAAAGAAGCTGTTTGAGTAGAACTTACATACTACTGAAATACGAAGCGAATGCGGACGATTCACCCTTGGGTAAGGAAATGGCGGGTCCCGATTGTAAAGGGTAGGGTTCGTGGGACTAAGGAATGTAGCTCGTCTGAATACTTGTCCTTGAAATAACAATAGAGTAGCGAGAAGCTCGTGACGTTTCGTTTGTGGGAAAGTGTTTGTTAGGTAGAAAATAATTTAACACACACAAGTCAGCGTAAACGATTTTGAACCCTATCAAGAAAGGCAAGTGAGAATTGGGCAGCTCCAGCCTAAGCATGGCAGTAAACATCCATTTTTGGTCTGATCTGGCTGTTGTAAGGACAAAGTATGGCAGGTGGCGGGGGAGGGGACTCAGATACGCCCTGGAGAGGTAGATTAACCGCGTTAACTTAGGAATAAATTTAGGTTATGGGAGTTTAATTTAGTCTTTTTGGTCATTGTGTGTTCGTAGGTAAAGGATAAGGAATTTCTTTTCAGGTATTCATTTAGAAATGATTTCACATCTTTTGTGTAAGTAATTATTTTAATTTGGTGCAGAAACTAGACAGGGTAAACACTAGAAAGATTGAATTAAGAATTTCTTGCGAGGATAAATTAATAGTCGTTACTTATCAGGTCAATTTCGTTTAATTTGTTGCAGAAACGCAGCTGTGTCATAATATGCTAAGTTCGAAAGAAGGATTGTCTACATAAGTATTTAGCAGTCTACAAGATTGTTTATACATTGATAAATAAAGTTTGTAACCGTCAGTATATTTGTAAAATTGTAGTTAGTTTCTTCTGGCTTGTAACCAATTTCCGTAATCCGTTTCGTTAAGTCAAACATTCCACCGACACTGACCGCAAACATGTGGCTTCTGTTCGCTGCCGAGGTCACACTTCATCCGTCGGCTCGTTAAGCACTTTTTATAGCTTGATCGACAGCTAACATTTACATATGGAGAAATCTACCAGACTCCGAAATCTATCTGTTTTAAATCCAGGGCTTGTGAAGCTGCCATTTATCCTTTTGGGATAATTTACATACGGGACAGTTCTGAATCCTTTTTCGTCCTGGAGGTAAGTAATTTTCTCTAGTGCTACATTGACTGTTGCGAAAAATGCATGCAACCTTGGGCCTCTTTGCACAGACATAGGCCGAGAATTTGTCATCTGTTATGGCCGTTTTCTAAAAGAAATTGAGTTGCTACTTACCGGAAACTCACTGGAAATGCTGCAACTCGTCACGGCAGTACTACTTATTTACAATCTAAGTGGGGCATAATTCATAATGCCTTTGTTGTCGAGGAAAACTGTTAAAAGCACTAATTGCTTCGACTCATTCTTATTTTCTTCGGTCTCAAAAAGGCTGGGGTCATCTACTGTAAAGACTGAGCCTTGGTTTCGGGGTCATAGGCTGTAGATAATTTATAAAATTATAGTCAGTTTCTTCTAGCTTGTAATCAATTTCCGTAATCAGTTTCGTTAAGTCAAACAATCCATAGACATTGACCGCAACACGTGGCTTCTGGTCGTTATCGCAGTCATACTCTAGTCTCTCTTGCCCGTTTATACACTTTTCCAAAATTTACATATGTAAAAAAAGACTTTCGCCAGAGTCTACTCGATTCCGAAGTATATGTGTTTTATATGGTATTCGGGTTAAATTTGCTAGTTTTTTTAAAAAAGGAAAACAAAGCCCAATATCAATTTATAGGAAAAATAGTAAAGTGACATTCACGTTATAGTAACCAACACACAATTCACTCAAAGAAGCCACTCTCAGCATCTAACACGACCTCGACCAGACTCCGGAATCTGGCACATGCAGCCTATACGGTGTCTCTAGAGAGAGCTTCAAACGCCTCATTAATCCTGTCGATCAGCTGGTTCTTGGTGTTGCAGGCAGCACAGCTGGTGTCTTTCTCAATTGAGTCATCATATAATAATCTAAGAAATTAAATCAGGGGCATTAGGGGTCAGACGTTCGGGCTGGTGAAGTCATAAAAATGATCTGACAACCACTTCTGACTCTTCGTGAAGGTGTGGCACGGAGCTGAATTTTGCTTCCACACATATGTTCTTCCAGCAGCCACCCTTTCCAACCAAGGCTTGACCACAGTGTTCAGCAACTCCACACAGACATCTGAATTGAGCCGAAGACCCTGTTCAAAGACATCACTTCCATTGGAATGACACTCTCAAACCATCAGTAGCCCGTGGAACTAGAACCGTGAGCAAAATAAAGGGTTTAGTTCGACATTCCAACAACCTGAAGAAGGCCAAAACGTTGTAATAAATATGGCGACAAAGATGAGGACAATACTCCGAATAATGTAAATTGTGTGCATAATACCACATCTCACATCACATATAGACAGATACATCTGAATCCGTTTTCCTACTGGAGGTTAGCCATTTTCGATGATGTTACATTGACTTTTGCAAAAAATGCATTTAAACCTGGGCCTCTTTGCCCTCTGCGCTAGTTAACTACAATCCAGAGTTCTGTATCACGTGCAAAAAATTCTCCACCTTAAAATTATTTGATTAGAAACTAATCTAGATACTGTGGAAATGTTCGGACGACCTCCATTCTTTAGGTTTGTTTTGTTTTGTTTTACGGAATATCAACACCTCAATGGGTTATTTAATGCCGACAAGATTTTTATTGCTGGTAATATTTTTTTCAAAAATAAATTGTTGGTAATACATTTTCAAAAAATTATTGCTTGTAATATTTAAAAAAAAAAAAAATGTAATGCTGGTAATAATATTTCCATTAGAGTATTGCTGGTATTAAAATCTATTTTTATACTTTCATGGTGTTTTGACCCCTTTTGGGGAGTTAACTATTTGCCCATATCTTGGACCCTGATAGGTTCTATTGCACGGGGTTAGGGTGGACCTGGGTACACCATCAATTAAGAGGTGGTTCCACGCACCTCAAAACCTGATGCCGGATGTAGTTTATCGTCTTACCCAGGACGCGGATGTAGTTTATAGTCAATCTCAGGACGGCCCATTCTTTAGTGCTTCCATCTCAGATCGTTACAGCCAAAGCCCAACTCGTTATATGCAGAGCGTTGAATCACCCACATTCCCTACCTACTTCTTTGGCAAGAAGGGTGTTCCAGTACGAAAGATTCTTCCCAACAACCGTCACTTTGTCGGACAGACTCCTGTGTGAATGCTTCCCTGAACACTACACCTCAAGTCTAGAATGAATCTTACGTCATCATATTACTTTCATATTACACACATAATTCAATAACCCTCTACCTTGAGTGATTCTTGGGGACATCATTGGTTGAACTTTACAAAAAATACAAAACAAAAGATTGGTACGTTTAAATAATTTCTTAGTTTGACCACATAAATATGATAGCCTGGTAAGATTGAATCAATAACACTGGAAAAGGATTTGAGATGATGTTGCTAACCAACATTTAACGAGAAACTACCAGGATGTAGAGGGATAACCAATCCTAATAAAGCGAACTATTGCAGATTCACAGAGCCGACCCCCCAAGTAGCCCCCCCCCAATAGCCCATAATCTACTTTTCTCGCAATCGGCTTTCTTTGCCGTGTCATTTTTTTCACTGCCACTGACTTTATATGCGTTCGAGGGTAGGTACGCTAATACAATAGCAGCACATCCGGATTATTCCACCAACCCCGGAGATATCACATCTGGGCTATTCCAGCAACCATTTTCTGTTATAAACGACGGAATGAGTCTGTCTCCGTTGTTCTTTATATCATGGAGTCAATAGCATCAACAAGCGCACGCCCTCAGCCTTTTTGAAGGGCAGCGGGCTTTTTTTTCTGTATAACAATATATTTTGAATATTGTGCGCAGATATGTATAAATCTGTATTTGTATGTCTGCTAATCTCGGCAGGCAGAATATGCATTTCACTTACACCGAAAGTGAGGGTTCTTATTTTTTTTTTTTTCCAATTTTCCTTCACGGCGCGATCGATTATGGCTCTCCGCAAATTTCTATCCCTTATAGCACTAATATAATATTTGACCCCTTATTATCCCTTTAACTAGGTATTCTGCTATCGAGGCTTGTTAGGTTTTTTACGTCCTGTTTCTTTCTATCTCTATTGCCGTCAATATCTCTTTGTGTGTGTTAAATTTTCAAAGCCCTCTTTTCTCATTATGTGTTCCAGAAATTTCAACTGACGCTTTTTGATCTTAAGCAAAAGTGTCCTTTTCATTTCCGTTATTCTTAAAACTTCCTCGTTCGTCGATGTTATTCTCAGCATTCTTCTGTAGAGCTCCATCTCCGCGGCCTTAAGCAGCCGATTCATCTGAGAGTAAGTTGTTCGGTATTCATATCCATATATGAGTATTGGTATTAAATAACAACTGAGTATTGTGCTTATTTTTCGAAAGTTATCTTTCGTCCTTATATTCGTTTTTCAGTGCCTCATAATCTAAAAATCAGTTCCGTGTCATCTTCGGGAAGGATAAGGAACAAAAGTAGATGTCTAATTCCTAGAGTTTTTAAGACGGAGCAGAACCTACCTATATTACTGACGGTAAGGGTTTTAGGTGGTCCTGGAGCCTTTATGGACGCAGCTGTAGGAAATTACCGTCTTCTTAACTGTGTACACACGCATGCATTTTAAACAAGATCTGGTGCCGAATTTGCCTTCGTGGTAAGCTGAATAAATAAAAAGTAGATAGATTCCATATATAAAACGTTTTCCGCTTTTAAAAATAGTTCGCCAATACATCTCGTCGTTTATTCTTTGCCATTCAGTAATGGCTACTCAGCAAGACAGGAACGAAATTTTTGCTTCGGAAGAGCCACTATCGGCACCAGTATTAGAAGGAATGGTAAATTCCCTTTGTCTGAGTTTATAGAAATATAAGTTTCCTTTTGTCCATAATTCATATTTGACGTTATCATATAGCAGTTATTGAACAGGGAAGAAACCTGAATTCTTCTAGGTTCGACTTGGCTTGGCCTAGCCTGGCCTCCTCAAATCAGGATCGATCGCCGAATATAAAGTTTGAAGCTATGACATATATGCTGACGTCTGTGTTACGGGATGATAACACGAAGCCAGAGTGCTGTTGGCCATTATCGATTTATTGTCAAAATCCCCAAAACGTAGTCAGCAAAAACAGTTAGGATAAATATATTGGTAGATAGGAGAGCTGGAAAGAGAAGACGACGACAAAAATGATGCCATGAGAGAAAGTAATATATTAAAAGTTTATTTTGATATTACAAATGTTTGTGTTTACTTTCCGATTCTTTTAGCTCCAGTTTCGCTTTCTGGGTTAGGACTGACGAATCATTTCCGTTTTCGTTATCAGATTCAACTTTTAGAAGATTTGTTTTTTTTATTAAGATGTTTTCGGTCGATCAGAATTCAGCTTACATCACAGGAATTTCAACCAGAAAAGTATGTTAAGGATTAATTCAACTTCTCATCCCACTAATTAGTTAAAACAAGCGTATTCCAAGATGACACATTGGCACCATTTCTATTTCTTTTAGGGTTGAATTATGCCATTGACCATTCTGACTCTAGCATGAAAATCCATGTAGACTCCTTACTGCCAGATTTAGGTGATACAGGTGATATTACCCAGACTGTTGAAGAAACCGCCCAAAATATCTGAGAGAGAAAGACGTGCTCAATCGGTTGAAGTGTAAAGTTGTAAGGTTTAGCTTATCAAACTAACCAATTTAGAGACCATCGAAGTAGTTGTCTTTTATGTTCTGTGTCCCTACAAGACGTTGGCGATCATGACGCTCCACAACATCCTGGCCTTTTCTAGTTCTTAATAAATTTTGTCCTTTAGCCATCTATCCGAAGCCCTGCTCTTCTAT
>CAWVQA010000139.1:15000-17500 GCA_963932145.1 Acanthosepion lycidas
ACGCGTAAAACAAACGCAGTCAGATTCTAATACATAAGCACCAAGACATATACACACACAAAAAAGGGGACAAGACAGAGAACATCTCCACCGTCTGTCATGAAAAAAAAAGGGGGGGGAAATGGGAGAAGGGAAACCAATACACACGTACATACATACATAATTAAAATTGGATGCACTTTCCATATACATAGATACATATAAATACATGCACACACATCCACAGACATTGACCCAGACAGTTGGATACCCCAACCGATAAATATTTAAGACAGAAAATGTCATTGCATGAATGTTAACAACCTATTGAAATCTAACTTAAGCGAGTAAATATACAAAGATAAAAATGATCAAAATTAATATTATTTACTATATTAAAATATAGTGTATGTAAAAAACCCCAAAAATCCGGACATTAAATTCAACACCCATCGGTAGCTAAGATGTCCACCTCATATACATATAAGTATACACACACACACACACACACACACACACACACATACACACACATATATACGCATACAAACATATATATATATATACACATATATACATACATATACACACACATATATACATATATATACATATACACATACATATACACATACATATACATATATACATACACATACACACATACTCACACATATACATGAATATACATACATACATACACACCGAAATATCTACACATACATACATAAACATATACATACGTATACATTTCCATGGTATCAAGTACACATACACATACATACACATATACATATATGTACCCACAAATATACGCACAAATATGTGTACACATATTTACAAATTAATATATATATATACACAGCAATACACAAAAATAAACATATATACACACAAATATCCTAACTCATGTGGCCGTAATGACATACCCAAGTTTCCCTACCTACACGTACACATAAACAATTTCATATATAGTAGGTGTCAACATACATATATACAACTGCAAACCTACATAAGTAAACACACACACACATATATACATATATATACATATACATGCATACAAACATATACACACACACATATATATACATATATATATATATATATATATATACATATATATACACATACATACATGCATACACACATACAGAAATATACATACACATGAATATCTACATAAAAATACTTATCTATAGTAATAAATACACATATATACGTACATACACATAAATGCAACGACATTTGACCAAAAACATATATAAATATACAGGCATACATACACATACATATGCATAGACATACTTCGATATACATGCAAACACAAAAATACACGTATCCTAACATACATGTATAAAAAAAAAACAAAAAAAACAACATCCATATCAACATAAATATACGTAAATAAAATTAGGTACACAATATAACAATACACATACAAACATACAAACATATACACACACATATATATATATACATACATACACATACACCTACATATATTCACATATATACATATATATATACGTACATATACACATATATATATATATATACACATATATATATATATATATACCCACACATACATGCACACATACACATACATGCACACATACATACATATATATATATATATATATATATATATATATACACATACACATACATACACATACACCTACACACACATATATATATATACATACACACATACATATATATACACAACTACATAAACATGCAGACACTTAAATATATACACACATAAAGAAATATATATACATGCATATAAGGATACATACTCACATATATATACACACACATACCCACATCTACAAATACATATACATACTCATACACACCAATATTTTTAACCTCTTTTCTTCTTCTCCTCCTTTTCACCTTCTTACTTTATATATATATATATATATATATATATATATACGCACACATACATATATACATATATATATATATATACAAAACTTAGCAACATATTAATACATTAAAATACAAACATACACATTTCGCAGTACAAACACATATAACTACACATAAATATATACATATATACACATACACATACACAAAAATGAGTAACATTATGTAGTTATACCATACACATTCATATCGTCAGATTGACCATCAGGTAATAAAAATTATAATCTATTCAACTTACAGCTACGTATCATTATCATTTAAAGTATACGACCCCTATAATAAGTTAAATTTATAACGGTGTTTACAATTAACCATTAGTTCATATCTCTGATTTAAGAGATCAGCCTTGTTTTTAAATCTAATAATTTCAAACTTTTCGCTAAGACACAGGTAACACGGGGAATATAGGGATTTACATGTCCGGGCTTTCTTAATCAATGTCCAATTAACCGTAGGTGTTTTGTTCTTTTCTTTTAGGTTCCAAAAGTACTTGGACAATGAAGTCATGTACCTATAGTCACAGTTATTGAAAGATTGCATATGCCCCCGCCAGCGTTCTTTGAATGTATTCATT
>CAWVQA010000140.1:7500-24587 GCA_963932145.1 Acanthosepion lycidas
ACACATACATTTATACATATATATATACACATACATTTATACATATATATATATACACACACACATTTATACATATATATATATACACACACCCACACATTTATATATATACACACACACACATTTATACATATATATATATACACACACACACATTTATACATATATATATATATACACACACACACATTTATACATATATATATATACACACACACACACACATTTATACATATATATATACACACACACACATTTATACATATATATATATATACACACACACACATTTATACATATATATATATACACACACACACATTTATACATATATATATACACATTTATACATATATATATATACACACACATTTATACATATATATATACACGCACATTTATACATATATATATACACACAAACACACTCAGTTATATATATATATATATATACACAAACACACTCAGTTATATATATATATATATATATATATATATATACATACACACATTTATACATATATACCCACACACATACATATATACATAGATACACACACACACACATACATAGATATATACACACACACACACATACATAGATATATACACACACACACATACATAGATATATACACACACACACATATATATATATATATATATATACCTACATGCATATACACACATATATACCCACACACATACATATATATGAACAAGAGCCTTTATTCTGAACCTTCACCTGTGGTTGGAATTCACTTAAGCATCTTTCTCATCTGAAAGCTTTTGGGCTGCGACAAGTAATATTATGGTAAATTTTTGTACTCCATTACAAAATGAAAATATGTAAGTATGCTGCAAAAAGTTAGGAAATTAATTAAATCTTCCTTGTGGCCATATTTAATGAAAGATATTTGAAAGAAAGTTTGCTGTTCAAATATATATATATATATATATATGTTCTGAATGGCTTCGTCATCTGAGATTTCTCTTAAACAATTCTAAGTATGTTTCCAGATATCTCAAATCATTCACCACACTTTTGCTATTTCAGTTTTGTGGTCAGAATAAATAGAAGACTTATCAGTCCAAGTTACCTTCTCCACTACATCCTCTCCGCACAAATCCTTCACTTTAAATATCATGCACAATTCCCCTTCTTCAAATCAGACAAATTCATATCCAATTCCAAAATTTTAAGCTGAAGACAAATTTAATTACAGCCAAACCCAGACGTCATTTTCCAAAATAAACATATTTTGGGTCCAAAAATCTCCGGATTAATCTCTAATATATACACACTTTAACAGTGTTCTACAGCTAATCATTAAAATAAATAATTTCTTTTTTCAATTTTCTAACTGATAAGAGAGGGTTCAGTTCGCTATGCAAGTTCATTATAAATTGGTCCCCCTATAAAAGCAAAACATAAAATAAAATCTAAATAAGATAAATAATTCATAATAAACTAATAATAATAATTAATAATTTTATGTATTTAGAGAAATTTGATAAAATCCAAAGTAATCTGCAATGTTATTGGACCTGACCTAGCATCTCTTTTCACTTTCCACCACGATAACTTAGCTTCCCTGTGCTTTTTCTATAAATACTTTCATGGTAATTATTTTGATGAAATTCAAAGACAAATTGTAGATATGGGAACTAGTTGGGATTTCTTAGAGACCCTATGGTATTATGGTATTTACCATAAGAATGGTAAGTAAGAAATTTTTGTTTTGGTGTAAGGAATAGTGTGGTATGTTTGGGTCAGTAATTGTGGCTAGCTAAGTTTAATTGTTAGACAGGTGAAGACCAGCCTTCCCCATCCACATCTTTTGACTTTGTGCCAGATTTTTGTATCATTGCAAGATAAATATTACTTTCCTCTATGGTAACAAGACATTGTGCATTTAAGCGCAGTATTATATTAGTGGCAAGGTCTCATCATTTTCAGTCAATATATATATATATATATATATATATATATATATATATATATATATATATATATATTACCATCAATACAAGAAAAAAAAAATGAATACACATTCTATTCATATGAACCTAACCTAAAAATCTTGTTGGCATTAAATAACAAATTATTTAGGTGATCATGTATCTTTCGATACATGACTGACGAGGCAGAGTTTTCCCTAAGTAGGTTGCCATTTTTTTTCTGCAGTTGCCATCCAAGACTATAGAACCTGGTCTGTCCTGCTATTTACCCATAGCTGGGGGGAGAAGAAGCAGATTCATACCTTTCCCAGGGGTATTCGCACGTAAGTGAGTGTAATGGATTTGACTGGAATTTGAACTCGGCTCTCTGATTCAGTTATGTGCCATGCATGATAGATGCTCAGGCAATCATGATACCTATTCTATTCATATAAACCTATCCTAAAAATCTTGTTGGCATTAGATAAGGCGATCATGTATCTTTCGATACATGACTGACGAGGTAGGTTTTTCACTCAGTATGTTGCAATTTCTTTCAGTGGTAGACCAGTTGCCATCCAGTGCTATAGAACCCAGTCTGTCCTGCTATTTACTCATAGAAGAAAAGGATTCATACCTTTCCCAAGAGTATTAGCACATAAGTGAATGTAATGGATCTGACTGGAATTTAAACTTGGCTCTCCGATTCCGCAATCCATGCCAACATCCATTACACCGCTGTACCTCTGTCCTTTTCTCCTAGCCAATAATATAAAATACTTCTCAATCTCATTAGCCATATTTTTGTTCTTTCTTATTTTGAAATCAGAATGCTGAGATCACTTGTCTATATCCTGTTCTGTATTTTAACACCATTATTAATTTGTGATCTCTTTTTTTTTGCCTCCTTTTGTCTGCTTAGGAGGCACAGTAGAGTAATGGATAGCGGCTTGGGTTGAGGAATCGGAGAACCGAGTTCAAATTCCAATTGAATTCATTACCTTCACTTACGTGCTAATACCCTTGGGAAAGGTGTGAATCCTCTTCTTCTCCCTCCAGCTATGGGTAAATAGCGGAACAGACTGGGTTCTATAGCCTTGGATGGCAACTGATCTAGAAGAAGGACAACTCTGAATTCAAACCCGGAATGGATCCCCTAAGGTGGATGGACGGCACTTTGTGCTACCTTCCGGCACCTCCTGCAACCGTGCTGGTACCAAACTGTATTGGTTTATCCTCTCCTTTGGACTCTGCTAGCAAGGCCAAGAGGGGAAACTAGATGTCTGGGCAGCCCTAGTTCTCCATATATCCCGCCCAGGCTCATAGCGCACCATGCTACTCCATCGTCTCTTGAGACGGATGGATGTCGACGAAGACAATTGTCTGCTTAGTATTATTTTTATCCTCTTCTTTTCTTTTTTGTTCATTGCAATTCTGTTTGTTGGGTATTTCTGCCAATTACATTTTCTTTCCTCTGTTAAATATACTATGTCTAAATTATCTCAATATATTTCGGCCGACATATAATTGCGGTTGGTTAGTTGATTTTGCTAAGCAGCATATTAACGTTCTATGGGTTATTTAACCCTAGAACACTAACCATGGGTATATAGTACCCAGCGCAAATTTTCCTATTTTTAATTACAATTTTCAGTACCTGATTTTCTTAAATAAATAATATGTTTTTCAGTTGCTATTAATGTTAACTCAAAGTACAAAATTTGAAGTGCCTGCATGTAAAATATTTCAAATAAAGATTTATATTTAATATTTTTTTTTGATATTTTCAAAATCGGGTATGATATACCCTTGGTTTGTAATGGTGTAACTTTAATTGATGGTTTGTGCTCTAGGGTTAATGCCGAAATCTAAATATTTTGAAAACCATTATTTTCCATGATCCTTAGGGTCATAGGGGCATGATGTGTACTGCAGATGCAGTAAAAGTGGTATTTCTTGGGTAATATAGCCTGATGGAGACCAACCCTCTCCAGTTTGGTTTTGAATTCAGACTTTTTCCTTCTCCTAGACCAGTTGCTATCCAAGGCTATAGAACCCAATCTGTTCTACTATTTACCCATAGTTGGGGGAAGAAGAAGAGGATTCATACTTTTCCCAAAAGTATTAGCAGGTAAGTGAATGTCATGGACCTGATTGGGATTTGAACTCGGCTCTCTGATTCCTCAATCCAAACCATTATGCATTACTCCAACGTGCCTCTAATTTTTAACTTCAGTGAAATATATTTTGAGTGCAATTGCATGCCATCAACTACAGATAAAATGTATTGTTTTTCTTTTTGCTATAAATATGTTTTGTTGGTATTTATATATATATATATATATATTGCTGGTACTTTTATACTTTCATAGTATTATGTTTTTGTTTTTTGGGCGGGGGTTCACTATTTGCCCATAGCTGGGCCCCTAACACGTGCTACCACTTCAGGTCACAGTAGACCTGGGAGCAACACCAATTAAGAGGTGATTCTATGCTCCTTAGTCTTCAAATCAGAGGTCTTGCTGCCAGACGTAGTTTATCGTCGTACCCACTATTATATATGATTGTGACAAGAAATATACTAGAAACAGATTCATATTAATGCTTCAAAATAATGATGCAAGGGAGATAAATCCGTTAAAGGCACTAAGGAAAATTAAAAGTTGATAAGACACTCTTAAAAAGATTTTAAATATTCCATTGTATCAAAGGCACTTACAGTATTTCTGGCAAAATATCAACAAATATAGGAGCTGTACAAGAAATAGATTACAGAATTTTCTTATTTAAAAAAAAAAAAAAGAATTAAAGAAAAATACCTTTGTAAAAATGGACGTGTTCTACTATCATTTGATAATGAAAAATGAATGGCCATCCCATAAGAGTGCAAAATTATTAATGTCACAAAAAAAAAAAAGAAAAAAAAAAAAAAAAAGGAGGTTGTTACTTAATCAGGATTTGAATCAAAATATAAATATTAAAAAAAGAAAATACAAAATTAATTTAAACCCAACACACTGGAATTAAATTGTCATAAAATTAACCTTTTACTAATACAGTCAGTTAAATGAGAGAATATGAGGAAAAAAAATATTATGGATTGGTTTCATAGCAACTCCTTGTGGGTCATTGAATGCTATAATTTAATTTTCTTGGGAGCTGTGATAATCTGGAAATTTTGCTTTTTTACTATTAAAATCTACAGCTGGAAATTTTGCTTTTTTACTATTAAAATCTATTGCTGGAAATTTTGCTTTTTTACTCTTAAAATCTATTGCTGGAAATTTTACTATAAAAATGTATTTTTATACTTTTGTCTTGATCCCTATTTGTGGGTATGCTATTTGCCCATAGCTAGTACTCTAACAGCTACTACCAACCCGAATTAGCGTGGATCTGGAACAACAGCAATTAGGAGGTGGTTTCACATTCCTTAAAACCTCCTGATTTGAGGCCTTATACCCAGATGTAGTTTATCGTCATACCCAGAACAACATTATTAAGGAGAGTGAACAATAAAAGAAGAGGAATTAAGAAGACAATAAATAAATAACTGACATTGTATTTAAGTTTTTGAAAATCAACTTATCTCATGTTTCAAAAACAAGAGCTGATACCCTCAATATAATTATTAAAATTAAATTGGATTAAGGTATCCTAAATTTTCGCTTGAGGATGAAACAGGGCTTGATACCTTAATCCAATTTAATTCTAATAATTATATTGAGGGCTTTGGCTCTCATTTTTGAAACATGAGAAATCTTATGTAGCAAAGGAATCATATTTTTTTTTAAATAATTATAATTTAAGCTCTACTTCTGTATGGAGCACTGTTTTTTAAAAATAAAAACAAAAATACTAAAAAACTCTGGATTATTTACCTAACGTGTTCTTTCCTATTTTTCTACATACCTGCACACACACACACACATATATATATATATATATATATATATATATATATATATATATATATATATATATATATCTTGACCAATAAAAAATATTAAAAGATTAAAATCTTCAGACACACTGGGTTGTATATTAATATTCTTTGGTTTTTATAATTATTTCATTTAGATTCCTCAACTAGTTTCACCCAAAATGGCCATCATCAGGAGAAAAAAAAATCTGCTTGCTGGTAGCACTAAACTACAGAAATGAATGTCTTGATGGAGTAAACGAACTTTTGTCTTTAGTTTTCATTTGTTTTCTTTACTTTTTTATCTTTTAACATGAATTTTTTAACATTCCTTGTGTTGGTCAAACAGTCTCTTTTAAGTTGTTATTTGAGATAAGAGCTGGATGGATCTATGCTGCTCTGAATTCCACTGGTCAGTTTGACAGGTTTATTGGTTCCTGGAGAGGGGATGTGTCTCTGTTAAGTGTGTGTGTGTTATTTGGTTCTTAGGGAGTAAGTGAGTATGATATGTGTAAGTGTGTATATTACTATGGGTGTGTGTTATCATTTGGCTCATTAGGAAGTGAGTGAGTATGATGTGTGTAAGTGTGTATATTCGTGTTGGTGTGTGTATAAGTGTGAGGCCTCAACACCTCCGTAAGCAAGTCTGTCATGTGTGGGTGAGAAATGTGGGTAGGTTTTGATTTGTAGGGTTATATATTAATACTATATTGTTAAATTTATGGTTTAGCCTCGCTGGATAGCATGTTTTTAAAAGTTGTATCTACTTATTTTCATGGAAATCTAAAATCTTTCTAATGTTATCTGCTCTGAACCTTTCTATTCTCTTAATTATAGTGAATTTGGCATGGGTTTTGAAATCATGTTTTTCTAGGCGGGAATGTTGCTCTACAGGTAATAATTTTTCATGAGGAGTCGACTTAATTTGATTGCGACAATTATTAATTCTGTAGTGAAAGGGCCATTCAGATTTTCCTACATATTGTTTCTGGAATAGTGTGCATTCTAGGAGGTAAATTATGTTATGACTTCTACAGTTAGAAATGTGGTAGATTTTGAAAGTAGATTTAGTGTCTAATGTGGTTGCAGCATAAGCTCCTTTTGTTGTTACATGTTTGGGAAAATCCTGTTGTTTTTGTTGTTAGTTTATTACTGATTACCTTGTTCCCTGAAATGTGGTTACTACCTATGATTTCTTTTATGTTCTTAGGTCTACGATATGCTAGAAGGCCGGGTTCCTTAAACAATTTTTTTAGGTCTGGTTTGAGATGTAGTATTTCCCAGCGACTTTTGATTATTTGGGATAGTGGAGGCAGAGTGGGGTTGAAAGTGGTTACTAGAGGAATGCGGCTAGATTTATTTTTAATCTTGTACATTAGGGTGTCTTCTCTAGGTGTGGAAATTGCTTTATTTATTTGTTCCCTGATTAGGTGTTGTTTATAGCCATGTGTTGTGAATTGATGGTCCAGATTTTCAATGTGTTTATTTAATTCTTCATTGTTGGAACATATCATATATATATATATATAAATAAATATAAAAAGAGTTCCTGTTGTCTTGAATGCTCATCATCTGTAACCAACATCTGAGCTGCATTGAAAACCCATTACAAAAAAAAAGAAAAAAAATTACTACCAAAAAGATGATGGATTTGTTGAGCTTGCTATAAAATCTAATACAAGTATGTCTCTTGTATTTGTCAGTCATTATAAAGATTGTAGAGCTGTTCTATCACAATGTTACAAAACTTTGCCTGATAAGAGAGCTGAAGCAGACAGTACAAACTTTATTGGCACACTGACTCAGTTGTCTGGCTTTAAATGCATCTTCTTTGCATAATACAATCACAGTACATATGGTCTGAGAACTTTCTCATACCACCTAATACAATACAAAGTTAACAAAAGAAAGTTATGGAGTGCCATAATTGTCCACACCCTGAAAAGGCAAAGTATATAAAAGAAGGTTTCAGATTACATACCTTTCGAAGTATCAAAACGTACCAAGGCACAGTTCATGGTATTATTTCTTTTAAGAACATTACATCTGATGTTAACTTTCTGAATCAGACCATGTTTCCTTTTTGTCTTTGAGGCTGACTGACAAGGAAAGGACTGGGAGAAAGAAAAAAAGAAAAAAAACAGAAAAATTAGGCATCAGTTCATAAAGTTTGATTGAGTGATTCATTTTTTATGATTTACCAACCTTTTGCAGGTTATTTAAAGCCAGAAAATATTTTTAGATTCTAAGAATTTTTTGGACATAATAATTGATAATAATGATTTACTGATAAAAGTCCTACTAATTAATCTACTGCAGGAGGGAGGTAGATTAATCCCTTTTCAAGGGGTATTTGAATATATGCAAATATATTGTACCTGACTGGAATTGGAACTGAGCTCTTCAATTTCCAATCCCAAGCTGTTATTCATTATAACACCTGCACATTCAAGCTCACAGCACCTGGTATTCCCAAACCCATCTAGGTAGTGACCAGGGTCAACATTGCTTAACTTTGGTGATTGTATGAGTACCAGTGTTTCACTGTGATATGAATGTAAGCCTTATCACCTGCAAATCCAAGCTTACAGCACCTGGTATTCCCAAGTGGTCACCCATCTAGGTAATGACCAAGCTCGACATTGCTTAACTTTGGCCATCATACAAGGACCGATGTTTCAACTTGATATGGCCATCAGTTTTCAAAAAGATTAAAAGGTGATTATCATGTTTTCCCCTGACATAAATTGGGACAATTATATTGAATCATTAGATTTGTTGCTAAGAATGTTGGTGCACTGTGTCCTGCCAGACAATTTTTCTGGTATATATCTTGTGATTCTTAACAAAATCCAAAGAAGACTCTGCAAAATTATCAGTCCTGATCTGGCATCTCAACATCAATTCCTTTCCCCCCACCATAACATAGCTTCCCTGTGCCTTTTCTATAAATATTACAATATAGATGAAAATTTTGTGGCATCAATCTGGATGACAGGTTGCAATGAAAATCCATTTAATATCTATATGAATAATTTTTAGAAAGAAACAAACATAGTACTTGCTTAGTAATTTAAACTCTTTGTTAGTTAAACATTAGTGAGTTTGGACCAATAATATAATTTACTTTCAGTCGTAACATTCTGGCTATAAAAAAAGTTAATATTAGTTTTTGTGTATAATACGCATTTCTCACTAGAAGCTTCAAAAACCAGAAAAAGTGAGTTTTATACAAGAACAGTCAAGATAACTAATATTATCAATTATTCTTTTTTGACTTTCATCAACATGGCTGACACTAACCTCAAAAGAAAAAAAAAAAAAAAAAAAAAAAAAAGGAGGTGACTTCTTAGTCTGACATTTTCTACTAACATGAAGTGGAAGGATTATATTGATTCAATCAGTAGTCCTGTTGATTGGAAAATTGGTTCACTGTGTCGTACTATACAATATTTCTTGCCAGAATATAACTTAAATATTTATAAGTCAACCATTAATCCTTGCATTGAATATTGCTGCCACATCTGGTCTGCTGCTTCCTATTTAAAAATTCCTAATAAAATCCCAAGAAGAATCTGCAAAATTATGAGTACTGACCTGGCATCTCATCTTCAGTCATTTAACCACTACCACAACATAGCTTTCCTCTGCCTTTTCTATAAATATTTTCATGGTAATTGTTCTAATGAGCGTTCTTCTTTAGTACCTCAACCGCATAAAATGAAATGTAGTACTAGGTCTCATTATTTTACTAATGTAATTGCAAGTTCTATTCAAATAGTTTCTTCACTTGGTCTTCTTAACTGTTTACTCTCTTCTGGCTACTTGCTTTCCCGTCAACTATGAAAGAATTTAAATGCAACATCCTGAAACCTGTTCTTTTATTGTCCTTTCTCCTTAATAATGTTTTCTCATTATCTTTCACTTATAGTAACCCCTTGCATCTTAGTGGCTTTATTGCCTAGCTTGGAGTGAAATGATTTTTATAAAAATATAATGAATAAAGATAATATGAGTTTTAATGAAGCTATCTAACAATATCTCCATTAAAGCACGTATCACCAACCAACGTAATAGAAAATCACAACATGAAAACAAACAAATCCTTAACAACACAAAGGTGCTACACCACATAAACTGCCAAAAGAGACTGTAATTGCTTGAGGCATTGAGCATAAAAAACAAGCAATCAAAGATCAATAAAATTACATCAAATCTCAGACCCAACATATTAAATATATTTCACTAGCAGCATGGCCCGGCATTGTCCGTACTTGATTCAAAAATCATACGACTCATACAGCAATAGCTATCACTGGACTTAAAATATTTTTGCCCTTCCTTGCCTTTAAAGGAGTGCTCTTTGCCGTGCTGATGTTGCTACATGCCTTACTTCTTGCCTGCAAATTTTTACTAAGCTCTATACTAAACATTAAATCTGTTACAAAAAAAGAACTAAACAAAATGAACACAAAACGATCAACTTTAAAAAAGGACTCATAACTGGAAAAACCGAATGAAACAAGAATGTTAACAACAAATACTTTTTCACACCCAACCCAGTTCTGCAGAATCGGAATCAAGCAAATGAGCCAGTTGGAGTAAAGTGCCATGCAGATTTAAATTTTTCCCACTTGTGACAAATGCAGCTATTGATTCTTTTGCATGCTAGCATGCTAGTCAACATTCGTGTCAGTCAGCTGTTGGCTCTCATGCTGGCCAATAGAATCTTTCTGCCTATTCGTGGCAGCCAGCTATAGGCTGTCACTCTGGCCAGTACAAAATGGCTGCAAACTACATGATAACTGCCATAGAAGCATGAAAAAATTGATTATTTCCACTATCGATGGGAGTTGGGAAATGCAAATTCAGTCTTGGCCTTCCCGCTAACTTGGAGCATGTGCATGTAAATTTTGGTGCAAATCTGTCGAAAATTATGGCCGTGCATTTGTTACACACACACACACACACACACATCCTGCCTTTTATAGATAGAGATAAGAAGAAATCTTTCCCAAACCTGTGGAAGGAGGCAAGTATATGCCCGGTCTTCAAGAACACAGGCAAGCAATCCTCCCTGCCCCAGTATTAGTATCATCAGTAAGCTTTTTTAGGCTTTAATCAACAAAAAGGTCGTCAAGATAGGAACAAATTCCTGTGCAACGAGCAGTATATGTTTCAATAAGCCCTATCCACTGCTGATGTCCTAACTACCATTGCACACAGATTGCACAAAGATTTAGTGAGGTCCTTGACAACACACCTCCAGGACTGTGGAATTAGATATCTCGAAGGCCTTTGACAATGTGTGGCACAAAGGTTTGCTACACAAGGTCTCCAGCTATGGAATCACTACAAGGGTTTCCTGAATTATAAAATCCTTCCTAAAATGTAGATCACCTAAGCCAGTTATTAATGGCCAGTCCTCTAAGGCACTGGCAGTTAATACAGGCATTGCCCAGGGTTCTTCTTACACCAACCTTCTTTCTTATCTACATCAATGATCTAAGAATATACTTCCATCTATGCCAAGGATACAACAATGTATGGACACACCTCTAAATGCCTTGAAAACCAAACTTGTTACATTCTATCACTACCAATCAAACCTCTAACTACCAAACTATCCATATAAACTACCCATTAACATAACCCTTGAACAGGTTGAAACTTACTGTAAAAAAAAAAAAAAGACATACTGATATGCAAAAGACATTATTTAAAAAACTGAATTTCAAACTGAAGCATATTAACATTCAAATATTAATGACAGGTTTTAAAACTTGAAGCATTTAATAAAAGTTTTAAAAACAGACATTTACAAAGTATATGTATTAGGTTGGTGCAAAAATAATGACGTAATAATGTCGTTTTTTGACGTTAAAAATACGTCAAAAACGTCATTGTTACGTCATTATTTTTGCACCAACCTAATATATAAATAGTCTGTTTATATTTCTGAGATGAGGTATTGTAACTATTTACAGTATTTAAATTGTTCAGACTGTTGTCCTCAACTTTGTTGCTATATTCATGATATTTCGACCTTTGTACGCTCTGGCCTTCTTCAGGTGATTGGAATTTCAAACCCAGTGGATAAAAGCGTTGGTTGTAGTAATCCAGTGACTTGACCCAAAGTAGTTATGAGTTCAATACCTGGCCACAGAGGTGAACAAAAAACTTGTAGAGTTATGAAAAGAAAATAACTGAAACTGAACCCAAGGTATCTTGAAGAGGCATGGAACATGGAACTAGAACAATCTACCACCAAGGATGAAATATAGGTTCGGCACTGAAATTCCAATCACCTGAAGAAGGCCAGAACATACAACAGCCGAAACATTGTAAATATGACAACAAAGATGAGGACAACAGTATGAACAATGTAAATAAATAAATTGGTATATAAAAGTATGTAAAAATGCTTCCTGTTGCTTTGTTTTATATTTTTTGTATGCACACGTAATCTAAAAAAAATGTACTGACTTTTTGACTTTCTATATCTTCTTGAAACTGGTGTCCAGTTTGAATATTTATTTGAACTGTTAATCTTCTTTGTAATGCAATAAAGATTAATATTTTTTGAACCATTAATCTTGTTTGCAAGTCAATAAACACTGTATTTAATGTAATTTAAAAGAGGAGTACATTTTGAGGGACACACTGTAGTTATAAATCTTTTAAAATATTTATTTCAAAAGCTTTAATAAAATTTTGTTCCCAGCATACTTCAATTATTTCAAAATTACTTTCAAATATTTTAATTATTTAAAAAATTGTTTACTTACATTAATTACATTATTCAGACTGTTACCTTCAACTTCATTGCCATATTCACAACATTTCAGCCGTTGTACACTCTAGCCTTCTCCAGGTGATAGGAACTTCAAACTGAACACTTTATTTTATCTTTTGTGGTAGATTGTTCTAGTTCCACATGCTATGCCTCTGCCGCATGTCTCATGTGGAACAATTTACCCCAGTGGATGAAATAAAGGGATCGGTTCAAAATTCCAATCACCTGAAGAATGCCCGAGCATACAACGGCCGAAACGTTGTGAATATGACAATGAAGATGAAGATAACAGTCCGAATAATGTAAATAATGCAAGTAATCATAATGCCTCATCTCAGAGATATAGACAGATATATAGAGAGACATAGACATAAAGGCCGGAGCGTACAACGGCCGAGACGTTGTGAATATGGCAATGAAGATGAGGATAACAGTTAGAATAATGTAAATACAAGTATTCTTAATACCTCATCTCAGTGATATAGGCAGATATTAAAAATTGATTCTTACCAAAAGTTCCCCTTGGTGCTTCTTCTGAACAAGGTAAAGTGTTGATGCCTTAACCCCTTCTATTTGTGGAATTCCGTAGGTTACAGCTCTAAAAATAATTAAATATAAATATATGTCTGCATATAGGGAAATTGTATGAAAGAACGGAAAAAGTTTATCATGCATTTTTATCTTTCAGGACTTCATCAGACTAAATATTGTTATATTTGTAGGACTACACATGCACATGACAGAGAGGTACTGGGAATTTTAGAATTTTCTTTTTTTTTAATTTCTTTTTTTATCGAGCCAAATTCATTTAGAGTCTTTTTCTTTCTATCACTTTTGTAAGTAGGCATTCCACACTGTGATATCAGAAGATCTGCCAGGAATGATGAAATGTTGCAAGAGCCAGGGCGCAAATTTACTGTTGTGGAGCGATTTCACAGTGGAGGCTTGTATTTGTACTAAGTCGGTCCTAAAATAGGTTCGATGTACAAAACGTTAGGAAATTCATATAATAGGTATGACGCAGAGTAATCTAGTTGTGGTCGCTGATACTTTATTATCTGACTAACGATCGTCCGGCATCAACTGACTGAGCGACCCACTGAGCCGACTGCCTCGTTACTCTTACTACTCCTACTTATTATAGGTGGGAGAGTCTATTAACTATAGAATAGGTGTGTTCTACTATAACATCCCCCACTAAAACTTTACTCCATAGGACTAAACAGTTTTATTTTTTTTTTTTTTTTACAGGAAAAATATATGAAAAAAAACAAAAAAAACAAACAACTTCTATGTTTTTTGACCCACTTTTAAATGATAAGTTGCCTTTCTTTTTTCTCCTGGTAAAATTGTTGCAGACGTTGTTAGATCAAACGTATTAAAAATCACCTCCATCGGTGTTTCTTCCACGGGACCGCTGTCAACCATGTCTGATCTGGTTACTGCACGTGAATTTTTCGCCTTTCACCAAATACATCATATTGCTAATCCGCCTCCATAGTGTTACCAGAAACAACCTTCCGCTTTGAGCTTCTTAAGGATGGAGTCACAGTTTCTGTAGATTATTCTTGTGCTTCTATTTGTTCAGCCTCTAGCTTCCCTTTTGTTGATCTTGTGCTTCTTAACATTTTCTGTAGTGACTTCAGTTGACTTAAATCATTTAATAATACTGCATGTCCTTGGCTGCAGGTAACTCGCTTCCCAGTTTTTCTCGGTGTCAGCTTCATCTTTACTTTCTGGAGCTTGTTTTTCACATATATCATCGGTGTTACCCATTCAACTTTTTTAAATACACCAGTTTTCTCTAATCTGTCCAATTATTTATCTATCTGTTTGAGCGTTTTCTTTTAGCTGGAATTTTGCCTCCATCTTGGTACAGATTCCCAAACATGGAGAAAAAACAGTAGGAAATGTTTCCTTAAGTTTCTTTACAAATTTTTGGGCATCTGTGTTTAAACTTTCTACCTTGTAACAGAAAGAATTTATCGGTAGATCCCATAATTGGAATTCTGTTATCCAATTCGTACCAAGTAAGTTTGTGGTATTTTCTATAACAAATAGTTTACCTTTTCACGTTTTTTTATTTAACGTGACGTTTGTAACAAATTCGCCAATAAATTGTATTTTTTCTCCCGTCACTGACCTCGCGATTTTATTTGTCTTCATTAAAATTGGTTTCCCCAACTTCTTCCACGTATGCAAATTTATGATAAATAGGTCGGAACCAGTGTCGAGTTGCATTTTTATTTTTTTATTACTTATTTCAACAGTAACAAATTTTCTGGTTATTTCATCGTTCACCTCATTGGACTTTAATTTTCTTATTTTATTGTCTTTATTTTTTGACCTGCAGTGCAAGCTTAAATGACCCACTCTTTTACAGTTGAAACATTTTTTATTCCTAAAATTGCAATATCTGTACCAGTGTAGTTCACCGCAAACAAAACATGGCTTCGGGAGTTTTTGTTTATTTTTCTCTGGTATTTCACTTTTTGTTTGATAATCCGCAATTTTAGATTCTTTTTGGTAGACTAACGTTCTTCTTTGTAGCGTATTTTCCTTACATGCAAAATGCCAGACTGTTCTATCTTTTTCGAATCTTTCTTTACTCTAACATATTTTGTGCAGTCTTCTGCCAACTTCTGTATCGTAATCCTTGGTTCGTTTTCCAATTTTGCCAGCACTAATTTTCTCAACTCTACGTCTCTTTCCGATACCAGCCCTTGAACAAACACTAAGCACTTAAAATTGTTAGCGCTTAACTGCCAGCTTGAATTCTTCACAATGCTTATTCACATTGGCTGTGTACGTTATATAGTCTTGTTCATCATCTTTCATCAGATTCAAACATTTCCACCACTTGTGAAACAAAGATGTCTTTTTACTAAATAATTTACTTAATATATTTACAACCTTGGCAAATGTCAACTCGCTAGTTTTTTTCGGTAAAATGTAGTTTACCAATTTGTTATGCTCAGCATTTCCTAACATGCTTAAAAGAAGCCTAACCTTCTTTCCTTCAGACCACGAGTGGCAGTCCTCATTATACACGTCCATATATTTTTTATAATACTCTTCGAAAGTTATCTCTTCATCTGGACTGTACGTGAATATTTCAATTGAATTCCAAATTGTATTCTCTGGAAAAGAATAATTTCATAGATTTTTCTCTTTCTTCTTCTCAGTTATTTCCAAAATTTTGTTTTGAAACTCCCTATGCATCTGTTCCATTTTTTTTGTTGAAATTGCATCTATTAAAAGTTTCCTCCTGTAACTGCATCTGAAATGTTTTCTGTTGCTCTAATATTGTCATCTGTTGTTCCGACTGGAACTTAAAAAAATCCTGGAATATATTTTTGCATTCCTACATCTTCGCAAAAAGTTTACACAATGCTTAAATATTGTAGAGGGGGGTCCTAAGGAATTTGAAAATTCTTTTCTCAGTTGAGAATACGACAGATTTTTTCGTCACTAAGTTGACATCTTGTCTTTCAAAAAACTGCCAAGTTTTTTTTTTTTTTTTTAAATGTGAATCCGAGATTTTGTCGCCGAAATAATTGTGACGAGCAATTTTTTTCTTTTTCCTTAGTATGAGTACAAATTTCGTCACGAAATGTAGCGAGCCAATTTTTTTTTCTTACACCGTATGAATCCAAATCCCTCGTAGCCAAATTTGTTATGGCAGGTGAATTTTATTTTTTTTTTTCCCTCCATATGAGTACGAATTCCTAGTCGCGAAATTTGTTATGTGGCGAGTGAATTTTTTTTTTCCTCCGTATGAGTTTGAATCCTCATCGCCAAATTTTTTGTGGAGTGATTTCACAGTGGAGGCTTGTATTTGTACTAAGTCGGTCCTAAAATAGGTTCGATGTACAAAACGTTAGGAACTTCATATAATAAGTATAATGCAGAGTAATCTAGTTGTGGTCGCTGATACTTTAGTATCTGACTAACGGTTGACCAGCATCGACTGACTGAGCGACCCACTGAGCTGACTGCCTCGTTACTCTTACTACTCCTACTTATTATAGGTGGGAGAGTCTATTAACTATAGAATAGGGGTGTTCCACTATAATATTTACTGTAGATGATCTTGCAATTAAGGCACTCTCCAGACATTTTTGTTGTAGTGAATTGTTTTCTCCTTTGATCAGCGCAAAATTGTGGTCAGTCTCATTACGGTGAGCAACCAATGCATTTGACATATTATTTTGTAAAATGTCCCTTTTGTGTTCATACAATCTTTTTTTTAGATTCCTTGAGGTTTCTTCAATATATTTTTTGTGACGATTATTACAATTCCTCCTTCAGGTTTTCAATTATTGTTTTATTTAGTATCGACTAAGTCTTTTATTGCTTTGGGTATAGTAGTATCAACTGTTCCCAATAGATAGATTCTTTGTGATATTCACTTTAGATAGAATTAGT